>APFE030268795.1:5177-113895 GCA_000404065.3 Pinus taeda | reverse complement strand
TGCTCCCGCCGCCATCGTCCTGTTAGCTATCCCGATCACCCGCATCCGAGAGGGATAGATCTTGTTGCACCAGAAGAGTGCATTCGTGTATGAGTTTCTCATCATTAGATCTGATTAGAGGACCAGAGAAGAAAGGGAGTTGTTGATCAAATCCCTCGTTAGCCAGTCTATCCGCTACTTTGTTTGCAAATCGCCGAACATGTTGGAAAGTAACACTGCGAGGAGACCTTAGCCAATCTTCAATTTGCTCTATTTTGCTTAAGAGCCTCCAACTAGAGGCAATCTTTCCAGCTGATGTGCTTGATTGGATCCAAGAAATCGCTTCAATGAGGATTTGTGAGTCCCCTTCTATCATTAGAGGAAAGAGATTTTCAGTAACAGCTGTGAAGATGCCCTTCCATAAGCCCTCCAACTCAGCAACATTGTTGGTATCTCTTCCTATCGAGCCATGATAAATGTGGAGAGCCGTGCCCTCAGCATTTCTGAAAATACCTCCATATCCCGTCGGCCCCCAGTTGCCCTTGGCAGCACCATCGAAGTTTAATTTTATGGTCTGAAATATTGGAGGAGACCAATGATGGGGGGAATCAGAATGAATGGAGGGATTTAGGGATGGTTGAGCAGAGAAGGTGAGATTCAAATTCCAATTATCCAGTACTAGGCATTCCTGAGGCGTGGATGGCAGATCCGAGTTTTTCCATTGATTCAGAGCCAACGTTTCTTGAATATGTTGTTGAAGGAGAAGCCAGAGGGAGTCCATGGGCAAATGGAGATTTTTAAAGATCCTGTTGTTCCTCTCCTTCCATAAGGTCCAATAGACAAAACCTGGAATAAGGATCCATAGGGAGTTGAGGACTGGACTTTGGAAGGGTTGCAGAGGCCAATTCCTGATAGTATTTGTGATATTTCCTACTTGTCTTCCTAATCTTCTGTTGCACATAGCAATTCTCTCCCATAGATCTGCAGCTAGTGGACAGGTATCCAAAAGGTGCACCATGGTTTCTGGGTGGCTATTGCAATTGGGGCATCTGGAAAGCCCAATGAAACCTCGCTTTTGAAGATTATCCCAGGTGAGGATCCATTTTTTGCTTAGTAGCCATAGGAACATGGAGACTTTTGGCCAAAAACTTGGTTGCCAGATCTTGTCCCAAAGCTGATCTTTTACTAGCTGCTCTGGATGATAGAGAATTTGGTATGCCTCGCTGGTTGTGAATGTCCCTTTTGGTGTATATCCCCATCGGATTTTGTCTCTTTGATCCGAGAGCTTGATTTTCCTCAGGTTGAGCTCCTGATCAATCTCTTCAAAGGCTTCCTCTTACTAGTTGACTTGCCATGTGTTTGCTGATCTCCATTGTTGATAGCCTTGAAGGGAGTGCTGCTTCCAAAATTGATAAACCTGGGTTTGATCACTGTGTTGCATGGTATCTTGCCATTTGGGTTTATGGAAAAGAGCAACAAGTTTGGGAGTTGCTGCCAGGAGTCTTCCCAAAATCTTGTTGTGGTATTGGAGTGTATTTCCAAAAAACTGTGTGCTTGAATGAAGACACTGTGTTTTCTGGCAGCGTTCCAAATTAAAGATCCTGGGATGGTGATGTTTATGCGGATGAGCTCCTCCGGGGGCCTTCCTGCGGCATACTTGGCGTGCCATATGTGAGCCCAAGGAGAGTTCTAATTGGAGACCCATTTCCACCAGATTCTAGTGCCCATAGTGTTGTTGCTGTGGAGGGGATCCCTCAAACCAATTCCCCCAGCTGATTTTGATAAGTAGATCTAAGTCCATTTGACAAGCTCCCATTTTCTGTTGAGACCTGAGGAGCCCCATAAAAAATTCCTTTGGAGATTACAAATTCTCTTCAGAACCCATTTGGGAGTTTCCAATATGGAGAATAAATACAAGGGCATGGCTTGAAGAACAAATTTTATGAGAATGAGCCTGCTGGCGATATTGAGAGAGTGGAAGGTCTAGGAGGAAAGCCTGGATTCTAGCTTGTCAAGGAGAGTTCTCCAGGAGGCATGCTTTATGGTGGAGATTGTCAGGGGAGCACCAAGGTATTTTTAGGGAAGTGTAGCTATGGGGTACCCCAAGATCCTGGCTATATTTTTTTTGAGAAAGACTAGGAGTATTGAAGAAGAAGAACTGGGATTTGGTGGCATTGATGGAGGTGCCTGAGGCTTCAGAGAATAGATTAAGAAGGTCAAGGAGGACAGAGGCCTCATGAACAGAAGGATGGCCAAAGAGCATTGTATCATCAACAAACTGTTGGTGATAGAGGGGAGAAAGTCCATGGAGAGAAATGCCCTTTAGAGAGTGAGAGGATATAGCAGAATGAAGGAGACGACTGAGACCTTCAGCCATAAGCACAAAGAGGAATAGAGAGAGAGGCTCACCTTGGCGAATGCCGCGGGAGGGATGAAAAGGCAAGGAGGGGGAACCATTTAGAAGGATGGAATAACTGGGGGAGGAAATCAGATTCATGAGCCAACGCGTCCAGGTAGCACTGAAGCCAAAAGCTAAAAGCATTTGATTGATGTAGGACCAACTGAGTTTATCGAATGCTTTGGAAAGATCAAGCTTAAGAATCATACTTGGATTTTTTAGAACCTTGAGCGAATGAATCACTTCGTGTGAAAGTATGATGCCATCCAGAATCTAGCGGCCTTCAACATACCCTGTCTGCTCTGGAGAGATGAGGAGAGGGAGGAGAGGTTTTAGCTTGTTTGCCAGTATTTTTGAGATGAGTTTGTAGATTACATTATAGAGGGCAATAGGCCTGTATTTATCAGGAGTGTTGGAATCTTCCGCCTTAGGCACAAGTGCTATGAAGGTGGAATTGAGAGAGGGGAGGATCCAGTGCATCGATCTTGCCTCTTCTACAAGTTCCCATACCTCTGTTTTAATGTGCTCCCAAAAGGCATGGAAAAAATTGGTAGTAAAGCCATCAGGTCCTCGCGCTTTGCTGTCTTTTAATTGGGCTAGTGCATCCTCCACCTCCTGCATTGATATTGGTAGGAGCAACGTTTTTTTGTGGTCCTCCGTGATGATATTTGGTATATGTTGCATGATAGATTGTATGGCCGATGTTCTGCTACCTGGGGGCTCTTTCAGGATGTCGTGAAAGTACTCTTTGAATTCTTGTTCCATTTCTTCATGCGCTTCCCATCGTTCTCCTTGCTTATTGTTGATGAAAGCGATGTGATTGTGCATTCTCGTTTGAACTGTGGTTCTATGGAAGAATTTGGTGTTTTTCTCTCCATCCTTGAGCCATCTAACCCTGGATTTTTGGCGCCACAATGTTTCTTCTTGCTTCCGTCGAGTTTCAATCTTGGCTAGGAGTGACTTCTCCTGTAGTGCATAGTCTTCGGTTCTTCCCTCATAGATAATGCGATGTTGCAGAGTATTCATTTGCTCCTCCAACAACTTCTGATGATCGAAGATGTTTCCAAACTGGGTACGATTCCAGGATTTGATCGCTTGTTTGAGAAATTTTAGCTTCTGTTAAAACTGGTACATTTTGGCTCCTTCTGGGGGATTGAATGATTTCCAGGCATCGAGTACCACATCTTTAAAATTAGGATGTGAAAACCAAAATGCTTCAAAGCAAAATGGTCTATTGCTCCTGACACCCAGTCGCAACCATTGTAATAAGATGGGCTAGTGATTGGAACCTGCCTGAGGCAGGTTGGAGGCGTGAAAGTCTCCTCCCATGTGAATAGAGTTGTCCGTCATGAGAAATCGGTCCAATCTGGAAGCAATTTGCTGTGAAACCCGTCTTTTATTGGTCCATGTAAAAATGCCGTTGGATGTCTAAAGGTCCATCAATTGATTTTCGTGAATGAAGTCTTTGAGGCTATTACTATCTTCATCCAGTCTCGAGCGTCTGCCAGACTTTTCCTCCAGAGAGGTAATGATATTAAAATCACCCCCACATATCCAGAAGGGAAAGCATTTGTTAGCATTGAGTTCAGAAATAGTTTCAAGCAGATCTAGATTTTTCTGTAGTTCTTGCGGAAAGTACACATTGGATAGATGACCATGGCTATTTGTTCCAATAAGGTGGAAGGTGGATTGTATGAAGAAATGGGAGGCATGAAAGTCATTAAGGTAGAGTTCTTGAGGATTCCAAATAATTGCAAGCCCTCCAGAAGTTCCAGAGGTGTCTACAGAGACTGACCTGCATCCTGGCCAGGCTTTATTTAGTATTTTTTCCAGAACTGTGCTATTGCATTTTGTTTCTTGAAGGTAGATTATAGAAGGCCTGTCTTGCTTAATCATGTTTTTGATCATCCTGTGTTTTGTAGGGCTATTGAGCCCTTGCACATTCCATGAGACTAACTTCATGGGGAACTATGGGGAAGAGCTTTGTAGAACTTGGTCAGCTTGGGGAATCTACGAAAATCCACCAACATTTCTCCAAGGATGATAGTCCTTTGCAGATTTGTCTTGCGTCTGTGCTTCTTTGTCTCTTTCAAGATTTTTTTCCCATCCCAATGACTACCTGCTTGAATGCCTAGATATTTGTTCTGCTTTGCTCTGGTTAACACTTCTTCTAGCCTTTCTATCTCAAGAGTACGTATATTTTTGTATTCCTTTTGTCTGCATGCTGCTTCCAGCTTAAGTATGTCCAGACCTACCAGATCCACACTTTTTGGTTCCTCCTCCATATGGATTGGGGTGTTCTGTACTTCCTCCTTTGAATGTTGTTGCATGCTTAGTGCCAAGGCTGTGTCTAACTCCATATTGGAGGATTGTGCATCTGTATCTTTGTCTTTAATAGAATTGGATGTGGAGGCTGGGGTGATGATGGCTTTGGAGTTCTGGAGGGGATTTGAAGACTTGGGCGAATGAGGGGGTGACGAGGGAGATGGATTTGCAAGGGGGATTGAGGGGTTGGCATCCATGCTATCCGAGGCAGTGAGGATTTCAAAACTATTTCAGGTTGTAGGTTTCTTGAGATTGTCAGGGTCCAAAGGGGGTCTCTTAGCATGCCTTCTTCTGTTTGGGACTTTTGTAAAACCCTCAGCATCTTTACTTGCTTCCATGACAGTAGTTTTCGACTGCAGATTCATAGGGAAATCCCTAAAGAGATGGCCATGTTCATGGCACTTCCTACAGCGAAAGGGAATATGCTCGTAGTCTATAGTTTGAACCCATTCATAATCATCGTGAAATAAGTTTACCGAATCATTGAGAGCTTTGGCTAGATGCACATGGACACAGATCCTGGCGTATGAGGTGTATCTTCGGCTTTTCGTTTCCTCTGCCACTTTGATGAAGCTCCCTAAGCTGTTTCCGATGTTCTTCAGGGTATCCTCTTTCCAGTATTCCAATGGAAGAGAGTACATTCAGATCCATACTGGAGCCCAGCTAAAGTCTTCCTTGTCTGGATTGAACCTCTCAACCCAATCACGCAGGTACAGGCCGATGGAGTTAAAGAAGTACGGGCCACCTTTGAAGATACGCGTTTTATCCTCCAGACAGTTGAAAGTAGCTGTAAAGAAGCCTTTAGGTCTAAGGTGCAGAGTAACTTGACCTTTTGGCTTCCACTTGGAAGAAATCCAGCCTTGAAAGGCTTTTTCAGTAGGCCAGAAGCCTAGAAACTTGCCTATGAGGGCATGATCCCGCATGTATTGAATCTCATTGTTGATGCTCTGACTGGGGAGATCTATTTTGATTCTTTCTGCCATTTTGGGGATGCATGTAGCAGAGGAAGCTCTGGGTCTTGTCGTGGATTTGTGCTGGTCAGAGCCTTTGTCTTTAGCTGTAGATGAGCTGGTATCGAAGTCGCCTTCATCATTTTCCTGCTCTGCCAGTGGTTCAGAACCGGGGCTGGCATTTTCCTCTGGCTGGTTGACTTGTCAGTATTTGGATTGTAAGGGGGAGAGGGGGCCATGCCCGCCCCTCCGGAGAGTGGCATCATGGTGTCGTCAGTAGGAGCACTAGCGTCTGTAGAACGAGAGCGCTTTGGTGGAGAAGGTCAGGAACGCAGAACCCTAGCTGTGCATGCCGGCTCCGAGCTCCACTATCTTCATACCCTAGAAGACTATCTTACTAACTGAGAAATGTTTCAATTGCAAGTTTCTTTACTAAATCGTAAAGCCTCCCCTTATTTTTATTATTAGTGTAGCCCGCTTATTTTTATTGTTGTTCCCCATAGAAGCCCACTATTGTTATTGTTATGTAGGCTCTGATTATATTGTGAACCCTTAGACTCCTATATATACCAAGGAGGTCTTATCATTTGTATCATCCAAGAATTGTTCATTTATGTGACTTAAAGGAGGTTTCCCCCTAGAAGAGGCTATTTCTTAATTCATTGATCTATCTTTTCTTCTATTTTGTGAGTTGGTTGCATAACAAAAAGATAGTGGAGTCGCCAATTTGTTCTGTGTCATTTGGAGAAAAGAAGTACTAAAATCCACAGTACTACAAGGTTATTTTTCCCTACATAGATCAAATAAGAAAATGGTTAGCAAGAAAAATAATGAAGAAAGAAACTAAATATAAACAAGATCATTAGTTACAAAGTAGAAACAAGGAAAATAATGAAAATGAAAAATAAAGGTTGGGAAGCAAGAATTCTCTTTATTTCTTAATTAAAAGAGTTGTAATATTAACATAGAGACACTAGAGGAATTGATAGGGAAATAGACCCTATGACTCTGCTAAAGGAAGGTCCCTTTCCCTCTCCTTGCAAGATTGATCTCTCCTCAAGGAATTCTTTTGGGAGCTCTCTAGTGGTGAGCTCTATTAACACAAAGAAATACTATTTTTCTAGACAAATTGGAAACATAAATTTGCTTGGGCTTCTCCCTTTTTTCGTCCTAAATGCAGTTATCATTGATGAGATCTGATCTTTAAGTGAACTAGTGGGAAACAAAGGAGGTCATTTGGAGGATCCTTAATTCCACTGCAATGCTTTAGTGACTTGAGACTAACTCCCTGACCTTGTCCTTTCACTTCGTAGTTGTCAATTTAATTTGATTTGGCCTACAAACTACTAATATGTTACTTTTGCGGATTTATGTGGTTATCAAAGAAACAATCATGGTGATTCATGCAAAACTATTGATGCTGATTGATTTTTAAATGGAAACATAAGGAATCTTTGTTTTTTTTTTTTTTAATTTTCTCCCAACAATCACTAGTGTGTTTGCACATCTCATTCTCCATTGTTGAGCATTATGGTTGGTCAATTTTGGTGCACAATTTTTTGGTGATAACAGAATTGGAAATAAATCACCTAAAAAAATGATTGATTTGAAGACATATTTGAATGTTTAAAGTGGTCCCTTCCTTGGGGAACAAATCTCAAAGTTTATATATTTACTAAAGGGACATAATTCATTTAGTAAAAAGGGGAAAAAACACAATTATAAAGTAGTTCCAAGAAGATGAGGAGAGGAATATAAAAAATATGTGAAGAAAATTCAAAAAGAGAGAGATAACACCCTTCCAACATATGTAGTAAAGTAATATTGTAGTTGAGTCTTTTCATAAATTTTCCTCAATGAACAATGATCTAGCCTTTCATTTCAAAGTCATTTTGAATGATAAGAGTTGGCTTTTTTTTTTTTTTCTTATTTCCTCTTTTAGCCCCTTTTTTTTTAAAGGTCCATGGGAGTGCAATTTAATTCATTTTGGACAAATTCATTTTAATTCTCTGAATATTATAAAGTCTTTTAAAATGTTTATATCTCAGGTTCCACAGAGAACTCTTGATATTTCATAGCTAGTGTGATCCTTTGACTTTGAGTTTTACGCTTAAAATTGCAAGTGTATAACTATATTCATCCCTAAAAATTCAAATGGAAATATCATGTTAAGTTACTTATAAATATGGTCTATTTTTTTCATCTTTCTTAATAACATGGCGTGTTTTACTTACTGCTATGGTAAAATCCAATTTTTCCACAATATTTACTTTATTCCTTAAAATCATTATGATGTGAATATAATTGTTAATACCATTTATAGGAGAAGAGTATTTTTAATCTTCATATGCAAACCGTGTAGATAAGATATTTTTCACACATATTTATTCCCTTTCTTTTATTTGAATGAGATGATGCACTTTACGAGTAAATATGTTATAGGGGAGCTTTGTTGGAAGATTTGTTGGGGTTTTCTCTATAGAATTCACCCAATACATTCTGATGTATGGGAATATTCCTAAAAAAAATCTATACTTAATTTCTAAATAGAAGTTTGATGGGCTACTCAGTTTCTCTTAAAAAGACAAACTGATTTCCACTCATTAAACTGTTAACTCAGAACTCATTTTAGCTATTTCAGTGTTGCCCACACAATATGTGCAAAGAATAGTGCTAATGTGATTTAATCGATCTAGCCTTACTGAAAGGTAAATGCATGTAAAATACAATGAACAACTAGGATTTCCTAAAGAAACAACATAAATAGTCAAAGTTACTTTAATATGATCAAAGCATTAAATATTCTACTGCAACATTGAAATAGTTTTTCTAAACCCAAGTTGTTTCGTAGGAGAATGTAGCTATAGAAATGATTCTACTAAAGTAAATATCAATTCTCGCACTTAACAATTCGTCATCAATCACAAGAAATGGCAAACAAATAACGCTTTCGAAAAAATATTAACAAGAGTCTAATCTCATAACCTTCACTCAAACTATTGTAGTCACTATCACTATGATAAAACAATTCAATAACCAATGCTCATATCTAGAAAGTGACTGAATAATTGCAAAGCGAGGATTGAAAGAAGTAATTGAAAAATTGCAAAACAAGAAATGAAAGCTAAAATGTAAATTTAATAACACAAAAACGGGCAGTATTCGTTCGAGGATTCGACCCATGATCACTGGAATTCAACCACCTTACAGTGAATTCAGTGCAAGGAGTTAAAGTTGAACCATGAAAATCTCTATTAAATTAATCAGGAACAACATTACAAAACATGTCTATAAAAATTGTAACATAGAAAAAAATGAAAGTAATTTCCCACACTTTTGACTGAGTTTGTCTATTTTTAAAAATAAAGAAGCAATCCCGAGAATATGAATATTCTCAGGATTCTTAATTGAAATTACATAATCTCCCATATTTCCTCGGAATATGTGGCCAAGATCACATTTGTTGTTGATGATTGTCGGTCTCGCCCAGTCGGGTTATAACTAACCCAAGCAACTCAATGTGACTCATTCTTGTCCAACTATCCTAGGGAACAACATTTTCTATCGAAATTCGTTGTTAGTTAACCCTTCAAATTGTAAGCGTAACTCATTTTTCATAGTTAAATCAACTATTTCAAAGAATAAAATGATGAAACTCTTATTGACTGCTTCTAAAGTTTATATCACAAAAGTTGCCATATTATATACCAAAAAAACCTTAGAAAACTAATAAAAAGGTAACGAAACAAGGTAAGAGAATGTATCAATTCTGAAACCCAAAAACGTTTGTGGAAAAATCTAAATTTTCTAGATTTCTAGAAAATCTTGGAGTTATTTAAAAGATAAAAAAATCATCTCTCTAGAAAAATACTAGAATTATCTTCAGTTAAAAATTCTCTAAAATTAAGAAACTTCCTCTCAACTTCCTCAGGAATTATATCTTAATACAGATTCTTCTTTCTCCAATTATAAAAACGAATGCAACTCAAAAGTTGAGGCAAGCAGAAAGATTTGAATTCCTACTCATGAATGAAGTATTTGCTTATGATAATTTGAGTTTTTGTTCAGTTATGGTTTGTGATTGTAGGCTTCATATCATTTTTGGTATCAAAGCGAGGTTGATCGTTTCCCTAGGTGTAGAAGTAGGAAGCGTTGTTTGAGTGCACATTGGATGTTGCAATTGTCATCGATTAATTGTCAAACATCGAGAAGGAGGATTGATTATTGGTGTAGACATGCAGCTATGTGCTTTAAAAAATGAGTTGTGAAGCTGGCCAAGTTTTTGAAGTCCATCAAACATAAAAAGTTATGGAAGCTTTCAAAATTATTCTCTTGTTGCGAACAAATAGTGTACTTTATTCAATATTTGGTCTATAGGAAACCATGAGGAAACCAAAGGCCTTTGTGGAGCGAACTAGCAAGTTTGTTGGGAGTAGCTTAGTTTTCTTTTGAGAGGTGGCAATATCATTGAAGCAAATATTCGTACTCTTTTGTTTCCCATTTCATATCATGCCTTGAATACTTTATCACATTTCCTACTACTCTCTCATATTTTATATGTCATTTAGCTTTACCTTACTTCTTTGGTTATTGACTTAGTATGGGACAACTTAGAGAATCAACAATTGCTAACAATTACTTTTTTTTAAGAATACTATTTCTATTAATGATAATTATGACTCTTCTTTGGTTGTGTTTTTTGTGAAATGTTGACATTTGATGAAGTATAATGGGAAAAATTTGAAGCAAATATTTCATATTTATATATTAATTGATATGTGGTTGGCTTATGGTCATGGGATACAATATCTAGTGTGGAACTCATTTTTGGTATATCGTTCAATGTCCAATTGAAGAAGGAAGGCAAAGGAATTTTTTTAGGGAAGAGCTCCCAAGGAAAGGGTTTAACAAAAAACCTAAAAATGCATAAGGACGAGCCTATATAGCCAAAGTTCTTAGAAAATTCTACGATACATAATCAACAAGGAATGAAGCTCCAAAGAAAAGTCAAAGAAAACACATTGTTGAAGGATCAAAATAGGCCATGTGTTAATTTATGTTGAATTGTAGAGCATCAATGTTAGGTGTTTGTAGGATTATTGGGGCCAAGGGTATTCAAATAAATAATCAGGGAATTTATGTATTATACTGTCTTATAATCTTCTTTGATGCCAATGTGCAACACATAAATAATTCATAGTTTTTTCCTTACTAAGAAAGAGAAAATATTTTGGGTTGGTACTACAATTTCTTGTATGAAAATGTATTTCTTTCTCCCATTTGAAACAAGTTTACCATTTTCTTATAAAAAAAATTAAAAAGAAGGAAAAAATATTTAAATTGAGATATACTACAGGATTACTTTATTAAGATTAATTGATTGTAAGTAGAACAAAGATGGAATATAGAACTTGAGAAGCTAGAGTATCAGCGGTAGGATGAGGAAGGCCAACTGAAAACCAATATTTACAAGAAGAAGTATGGACTATATGAACAAGGATCAATGCTATGAAGGTTTCCCAAAGAGGAGATGTTGATACAAGTGATATTAGCAAAGAAGAGGTTGTCAAAGAAGAAGAATTGGAATCTAAACCAGAGACACTACAAGAAAAAATAATAAATATGATCACCAATCTGAGTACTAGACCAAAGATGCAAGTTCCCATGTACGAGGGAAACCTAGATTTTGAAGAGTTAATCAACTTGATTAGTATTATGGATAAATACATTGACTATGAAAATGTATCTGAAGATAAGAAAATGAAATTTACAATAACTAGACTGAAGGGACATGTTGCATTATGGTGGGACAAAGCGCAAGTAGAGCGAAGAATTAAAGTTAAAAAGAATATTACTAGTTGGGAAAGAATGGTAGCAAAACTAAAATGTATTTTTTTCCCTGAGACTATCAGTTAAATCTATTCAGACAAATGCATAATATTAAACAAAAATACATGTCTATAGAAGAGTATACAAAAGAATTTTATAGGTTAAGCATAAGATATTGTCATGTGGAAGAAAATCCTAAAAGGTTGGATAGATACATTAATGGATTAAGATTTGAAATGCAAGATGAGTTAAATATTTTGTCTCTAAGAATTATTGAATAAGCATACCAAATGGCCCTTAAGATAGAAGAGAAACTAGAAAGGAAGCAAGGCCAGAAAGGAAGGGGAAAAATTACAGCAAGAAGAAATGGACAATAAAACGAAATATTTCCCATCCAAATAGGAGAAGGATGTAGTTCCTATCAGTCAACATCATCATCAAGAGGTAGCACTTCCTAACAATTAGAATCATTGTCGAGAGGCAACATTTCTTATCATCTAACATCATTGTCAAGAGGAAGTTTGAGAAAAAAAAGGACATATCAACAAGGTATAGGAATAACTTTTATAGATAGATGTTATACATGTAATACAATTGGTCATAAATATAATGAGTGTCCAAAGAAGTCTTCTAGTCAAGGAAGCACACATATTGCACACACTAATATAGAAAGTAAAAAATCCTTTGTACATGAGAATGCACTAGGAACTGGATAATCTTAAATGATGATAAGAACTTTATTAAAATTTTCTAAAGAAGCAAAAGAACCTACACAAAGAAAAAAATTTATTTAGAATTGTTTGCAAATCAAGGGGAAGATGTTGTAAAGTTATTATAGATTGTGGGAGTGGCAATAATATAGTATCTATAGAAATGGTAGAAAATTTAAAACTAAAGAAAACCATGCATCCCACTCCCTACATATTGGTTGCAGAAGGAACATAATGTACTAGTTAATGAGCAATGTGAAATGGAGTTTCATATAGGACACTACAAATATAAAGTGTTATGTGATATTATGCCTATGGATGTATGTCATGTGTTGTTAGGAAGGCCCTTGCAATATGAATGAAAAGCAACCCATGATGGAAGGAATAATACATATAATTTTGAGAAGGATGGTGCAAAGCATACACTTTTTTCCCTTAAAATATGAAAGTGTACCAGAGAAGAATAATCCTAAAGTATTATTACTTAGGAACAAGGAGTTTCTACAAGAAATCAAACATGAAGAGGTAAACATTTCTTGAATCAGTAAGCAAAAGGTAGTCCTAACAAGCACAAATTTGAATTATTTTCCATAAGAAATAAAAAATATGTTGAATGAATATCTCAATATTGTATTGGATGACTCACTGGATAAATTGCCCCCTATAAGAAGCATTAGCCATCACATAGAATTGATTCGATACGCCAACCTTCTGAATAAAGTAGCTTATAAGATGACTCCAAAAGAGAATGAGGACATTAAGAACCAAGTACAAGAATTATTGGATAAGGGTCTCATCCGAGAAAGCTTAAGCCCATGTGTTGTTTTGATAATATTAACTCTAAAAAAGGACAGAGGATGGAGAATGCATACAAATTCCTGAGTAATTAACAAAATTAAAATTAGGTACAAGTTTCCGTTACCCACATTCATGATCTAAGAGATTGTTTAAGAGGTGTTGCATATTTTCCAAAATATACCTAAAATGTGAGTATCAACATATTATAATTAAAGAAGGTGATAATGGAAAATAATATTTAAAAATAATCATGGGCTATATGAATGGTTGGTAATGCCTTTCAAGCTTACTAATGCTCCCAATACCTTTCTGAGGTTGATGAATAAGGTCTTAAAAGAATTCATTGGGAAATTTGTTATTTTTTTATCTTGATGAGATCCTAATTTACAATCAGACAAAAGAAGAACATCTGGAGCATGCTAGAATGGTGTTGAGAAAATTACAACAAGAGAAGTTACTAATTGATTTGAAGAAATGTAGCTTAATGAAGACGAAATTATTATACTTGGGTTTTATGGTGTCAAAGGATGGTTTGAAGATGGACTAGGAAAATATCAAGGCCATAATTAATTGACCTACCCTAATGAGTGTTTTTGATGTAAGAAGCTTTCAAGGGTTGGAAATTTTCAATAGAAATTTCATCAAAAATTTTAGTGGCATTTTTACTCCAATTTCGGAGACTATCAAAGAAAGTAAACAACTATTTTATTGGGAAAAAAATTCTAATAAGAGCTTTGAGTCGTTAAAGAAAAAAAATTCATAGAAAAACCTGTCCTAGCACTATTATATTTTAACAAACCTTTCCACGTTGAGACTGATGCCATTGGAACTACAATAAGAGTTTTCATCCGTCGAGAAGGGAGACCAGTCGCTTACTTCGGTGAAAAATTTAATGAAGCCAAACAAAAATATTTGTCATATGATAAAGAGTTTTATGCCATCATACAAACCTTAAAGAGACTGAGACGTTACCTCATACCAAAAGAATTTATCATTTAGACTGATAATCATGCTTTATAGTATATCAACAACCAGACAAAATTGAGCCAAAAACATGTTAAATGGGTTGCATTTCTTCAAAATTTTACATTTGTTATTAAGCATAAAATCAGACAACCAATTAAAGTGACAGATGCTTTTAGTAGAATCAATCTAGTTCTGCATGGATTATGAGCGAATATTTTAGGGATGGATGAATGGAAAGATATGTATAAATATTATCCAGAATTTAAAGAAAGTTATGCAACTTGTGAAAATGCAGTAAGTAGAGACAAAACTCCATGGTTATGTTACATGATACAAGAAGTATTATTGTTCAAAGGAAGTCAATTATGTATCCTAAGATGTTCAATGAGACAAATCGTGGCACAACTACAGACATTTTACTTTTGCTGAGGAATAAAGGTTGATATAAAACGATTTGTTGAAAGATGCAAAATATGTCAATATACAAAAGGGAGAAGTTAGAATATTGGATTATATCAACCCCTACCAATTCCAAATAGATCATGGGACCCTATAAGCATGGATTTTGTACTAGGACTGCCAAGAACGCAAAGAGGAAATGGCTAAATTTATGTTTTTGATAGATTTTTAAAAATGGCACACTTTATAGCCCGCAAAAGGATAAGTGATGCAACTAACATAACAAACTTATTCTTCAAGTAAGTAGTTAGATTTCACGGATTACGAAGAAGTATTGTCTATAATAGAGACACCGGCTTTGTGGGACATTTTTGGAGAAATTATGGAAAATTTTAGGAACCAACCTCAGCTTTAGCTCAACTTACCATCCTCGGACTTATGGTGAAGCACAAGTGGTGAATAGAATTCTGGTAAATAATATAACTTTGGTCAGTGAACATCCCAGACAATGGGGTCAGGTACTTGCTCAAGCACAATTTGCATATCATGACTACCCTAACAGAAGCACGAGATTAATTTCATTCCAAATCATATAAGCAATGCACCTAAGAGGAATATATGAATTGAGAAATATTTGGAAATAGGAATTTAGGAGTGTTGAAGGTGAAGATTTTGCAACCAGTATGCAAGAATTACAAGACAGAGTCAAGCAACAATTACAAGAAAGCAGTAGAAGGCACAAAAAAAGAGAAGACTCAAAGAGTAGAGAACTAGATTTTGAAGTTGGATTTGGTCATGGCACATTTCAAAAAGAATGATTTATTAAAGGGGAGTATAAAAAATTGAAAGTCAAAAATATTAGGTCATGCAAAGTCTTAAGGAAATTCTCTTCAAATGCTTTATGAAATAGAAATGTTCGAAGAATTCGACATTTCTCCAATATTTGATGTTTCATATATATACCCCTTTAAGGAACCAACAAATGTTTCTATAGATACACATGTCTGTGATGGAATTCAAATTGTTGAATGGGAGAAGCAGCGACCTCCAACACCAACAAAACTGATTGAATCAATAATAGCTAAAAGGGTGGCTAAGAGAACTAAAATCACTAAGTATTTTCAATACTTAATCAAATGGAAGAATCGACCAGTTGAAGATGTTACTTGGATGAAAGCGACAAAAGTTTCCAAATATGGTGCCAATATTGAAGAACTCTAACAATAGGCTACATGAATGTAGTATTTTATTCCTGAGAGTTTGATGTAGGGACATATTCCTTAAAAAAAAGACTATACTTAATTTCTAAATAGAAGTTTGTGAAAAAATCTAAATTTTCTAGATTCCTAGAAAATCCTAAAATTAGGTAAAATATAAAAAAATAATCTAGCTACAAAAATCCTAGAATTATCTTTAGTCAAAAAATTTCTAAAATTGAGAGACTTCCTCTAGTTTTCCTCGAGAATTCTCTCTTATTCTAGAGTCTTCCTTCTCTAATTATTAATAATATAATATAATATAACATTAACATTAAAAATAACAAATATACATGAAAGTTTGTACACTACAGTTGTTATACATGTGGGACACATAAGTGCAAACATGACAACATGACGAAAAGCACATGTTAGCCACCTGCAACGCGGAACAGACCACGAGGGCCGCAAGAGGGGGCAAATTATCAATTCCTAGTCAACTCCCGGCAAAGGTTAACCAACCTGCCATAGGGCATTAAATGCCCAGGTACATGCATGCTATATAACAAAATAACACACAACTCTCATTGACTACATAAATTAAAAATAAAAATTGTGTGTTAATTTGTTATATAGCATGCATGTACCTGGGCATTTAATGCCCTATGACAGACTAGTTAGCGCTTGCCGTCAACTCCCCACCTCCTCTTCATA
This sequence comes from Pinus taeda, assembly GCA_000404065.3. Lineage (NCBI taxonomy): Eukaryota > Viridiplantae > Streptophyta > Pinopsida > Pinales > Pinaceae > Pinus > Pinus taeda. Next base: position 97,631 of record APFE030268795.1, on the reverse strand, counting down.
AATATAATTCGTAAGTAATAACACCACACATGATTAATCAAGGAGCCCTCACAATCTAAAATATATAATACATACATTATACGTGTGTGAGAGGAAAATTTCGTCTCATTACTTAGGGCTCAACCCTTTGACTTCATAGCAGCGACAACTATGGACATGTGGAAATACTTCGCTAAGAAGTGATGGGACAGATGGTATCAGGGATATAAATAATTTAGCTACTGAAGTTTGTTATTAAAAAATGTTTTTTATTATACAATCCATTTAAACGTTTGAATGCGTAATAAGCATATTAATTATTTTTTTTAACTATTCCAATTAAATATAATTAATTAAAATATTTTTAAAATAAAATATTTCTAAATTTCACCAATATAACGTAGCACACATAATTATTATTTAAATATTTAATAGATGCATCAACCATGAGTTCGTTCTAGAAACCCAACCCAAATAGTTAGATACATGAAATTTATTTCGAAATATTTTAATGACATTACAAATCCAATCCCTCTAATCTTGTTGTCTATTTAAATAGCCGTAGTCTAACTAGCCGGAGGAATTGTTCGGAAAGTTTTGGAAATTTCGGTCATATTTGGAGAAAATCCGGCAAGGATTTTTGTAAATCCAAGTTATAGTTGTTAAACTTCAAAATTTTAGGTGTCCTAGATGTTTTTGATGGTGCTGAATACATTTCCATCATCAAAAACACGATTCAAACACTATCTCTACAAGATTTTTTGAGTTTTTTTACCAGAATTCCGACCACTTTTGACCCTCCAAACAATTCTTCCACCTCATTAAACAACTCCATTTAAATACATCTGAAAATTTACGTAGTGAAAGAGATCATTCCAGAAATATAATTTTTTGATAAATTGAAATTCGATTCACAGTGTTTTACTCATATTAGGGATACAATATAGTATTATTCTCTTTACTTGGGCGTGTAATACAGATAAAGGAATAAACATATCATTTATTTTGCGTCCATTTAATTTTATAGATAATCACTTTTTCCATCATTATTAAATTTCAAATTGCATAAAATTAAAATGAAGTTGCTTAAATAATTGTTTTATTTGCTTTCGTTGTGTTCATTTAAATTTATAGAGCATGACAGTTTCCACCATAATTAAATTTCAAATTGCACATAAAATAATGTTGATTAAATAATTGTCTTTTTTCTAAGTTGAAGTGTTTTCCTTGTCCATTAGAGATTAAAATGGTATGAGAAATTATATTTTAAGATTAATTTTTGAATTTTTGAATTTAGATTTTTGTGATTTATAATAATAAGAAAGTTTTTTCTTATTAATAATAACAAAAAATATATGTGATTAATTAGAAAAAACTTTACTTTCATTTTTTAATTATTTAACAATTTTTTTTTTTTTTTTTTTTTTTTTAATTATTAATAAAAAATACAAATTATTTGAGTATATTCGAACTTTTTATTATTAATACATTTTTTTTCTTTGTGGATTACAATTATGTTTAAAAAAAATGAAATTGTATATATTAATTGTTGAAATTGTATATAGTAAGTATATTAAGTATTTTTTGCCACGTAAAATTTATTTAATGTATTAAAAATACAATTTAAATATTTAGATAATATAAATTGAAATTTCTAGAGAAATTTTTAATAATTATTATTAATTAATATGTGTTTGGGGTTTATTAAACTACAACATTATTTTATTTTTCATATTTAAAAAAAAATGTTTTGTTAAGCTAGTGCAAAACGATTTTATGAATTTGTATGAAAGTTTTACATGGATAACATATGAGTCTCAAAGAGGTTGACTATCAAAACCAAAGTGCCAAAGTTAATATCATTTACATAACGGAAAACCAAAGCATGTAGCCTATATATAAAGAGAAGAAACATGAGTATGCCATATTGCCACATGGAGCATATGCCCAACAATCGACTTAGAATAAACTATTCTAGTTTCATCACCATCCTTAATAGTTTTGGAAGGGACAAAAACATTGACAGTAACCGAATCCAAATAAACATAAATATAAGAAAAATGTTTTGCTCGTAATGCAGACCTCCATTAATGACCTCTTGTTGAACATCTCCAAAATTATCAAAGGCGTGGACCAAACGTTAGAAGTAAACCTCACCCATAACTACCAAAAAGAATATGAACATGATAACATAAATATAAGTGGAGCCTCCACTAAATTCCAAAACCCTTAGAATTTATGGTGAGAGGACATTGGTTGGTACTTGGCCTCCATACTATCGTTTCCATGACATGTTGTAGCGTTGGACGGACAAATGACATCAATAGCACACATTTTAAATTGAGTGTGTTGTGTACATTGTTCCCACCCCCATCGGGGACATACCAGAGGAGTTTCCATATCAAAAGAGAAATAAATATTCCACAAAGACCTGGACAATACCAAGATTAAATGGACAACCAAAAGAGGATATTAAACCCCTCATATTCCATGAAAGAAACTCCATGATACACGTTTTTTGAGAAAGTGGGAAGAACGTTGGGATTACATTAGTTTTTCCTGAGTTAACCATCTCCTCCCCAACATCCTTTTTTCAATTTTCCTCCTTTACACTTATGTTCTTTCACCAAATCTTTAATTAGCGAATCCTTGCCTTTCTCTTTGAGTTCATGCATCGATAAAATACTATGTTTGTCCCTCAAATTGTGCCTTTGACGTGTTTTCTAGTTAATGAATGCTACTGCATACTGATCTTGTTGGGCTTTAGATATTTTTGCCAAATCTTGTTGATCCCACTCATTAAGAATTCCTACGAACAAATTTTCTTCGTCAGTGAGAGCCCTGGGAGGTAGTTTTGATAGTTGTACCACCTCCTCAATCCCCAACAAATCTAAGAAAATATTATCAGTTGATGTTTTATCTTCTATTTTAGGAAACTTCCGCTCTGGAGGTGGTTTCTCTATCGGACCCTCCAGAGCCTATTCTAACATAGGCACATCATTTGGCACCTATGTTCCATGATCTTCATCCATATCTTCTAAGACCTAAAAAATGTTCTTATCTAGGAGTGTCGGTTGCATCACTTGATTTCAAGTTCGAGGGTTTCACTTTATCATAGATACCTTTGTAAAAGCCTTAGATCCCATCAACCCAACATTCTCTTGGTCCTTCTTCCTAGTTGGGAAATCACAAAATAAATGAACGACTTCATGACAAATTCTACAGCAGAAATGCACATGTTCATATTCCAATAGTTGAGACCAAAATTCACCCTAATAGTTTAGATCTATGGATTTTGGTAGTGAGTGGGAGATACCCATGTAAATACAAATACGGGCATAAGACATATTCTGTATGCAACGGGTAACTTTAGAAATTTTAACAATCTATATTAAAAGTGTTCAATGGTTTTTCTCCCATAAGGGTTTCCACCTAAAAAATTTCTTGTGTAGTGTCTTTGATGTTGTGCATTGTTGAATGGTGTTGTTGATTTATGTTTTAATGTAATGAAAATTTTATTTAATGCTCCAAAGATTATAAATTAGCTAATTGAAGTGAATTACTAACTCACCCCCCTCTCAGTATTTCCACTAATATATGTTTATGCAAAGAAAGGACTTATCTAGTTCCAGGGCTAGAATATCTAAAGAGAGGCCTGATTTGAAAGACCAGGTTGGATTTAAGCGCACCCATATTGTGTTCCACACTGAAATTAATCCCCCAATGTTACATCCAAAGCAAGAAAATATCAGAGTGAAAGAACGGATTTTTATAGACAAACTTCCTTTTCACCCTCCATCATTGATTCATGAAGAAACATATGTGAGGTGATTGTGTATTGATTAGTCTCCTTATAACTAGTTTTTTGGATGGGTTGGCTAGTTGCCTACAATTTAGGGAGACAATCTTCATTTAGGTCTAGATGAGGGGCCAAATTCTCTAAGGCCCAAAATGATGAATTTATTTTTACCAATGTGAATTTCATAGTGTGCTTGATCATGTATGATGGCGATAGAGGATTTCCTTCCCCTCCAACTATTAATGAAGATGTAAATAGGGGAGAGGAAAAGTGAAGGGAAAGAATAAATAGGTGATTCAAGGATTCATGAAGAGGATGAGGGGGGATCATACCAATTAAAGAGAGCGATTCGAAGAAAAACCAAATGCAAAAGAAATAGAGGTCTACGAAATAATAGGCATACCTTGGGAGGGATGACCCTCCTAAGAAAAAGTGAGCGGGGGTTCTAAACATGAGCCTAATTCTTTTAGAGGAAAGGCTAGAGGCGAGGATGTCACCGACGAGTCTATGGTCACTTTCTTCTCTACCTAAGAATGAGATTCTTCTTGAACAAGGTCCTCAATTACATCCTTCAGAGGGGAAGGAGAAGGGGATATAAAAAACATTATGTCCTTCCTTATCCACCTTTTAATCAAGTTCCCAATTAGGAGGTCCTTACTCAAGTGACTATAGTTTTGACATCTCCCACATTTGTAAGGGAGCCCTTCATAGTCTATGCTTTGTAAATGCTTAAGAGACCCCAAACTTATGGAAATTGAGGCCATACAAATGCTTAAGAGGTTCAATGTTACTAAGATGCATGCCATTCCCATATAATTAGTTTGTTGGAGACTAGCCTACTTCACAAGAAAACCCTAGAGTGTTCCCAATTTCTTTAAACAAGTCTTATGACGAGAAAATCAGGGGGAGGCCTAGGAGCAACACCAAAATAGGCACAAGGGTCATCTTCTCTTAACGAGCTTAAAAATTGACTATCCAAATCTTCATATATAAAGCTTAAGAGCCTATTAACCACCTACCATTTAACATTCATTGAATGCCATCTTCTGAGTTGGTTAACTAACCCATCCAACCTTTGATTATAATTAGGAATTTAGGAGCATATCTAAGAATTCGCGAAAAGTCTTGCTCTATCCATCTCCAAATAACTGCCATAGACATTCTTCTACTGCCAAAATGGGCTACCACTCCCACTTTCTACATTCTGTGTATTTCATTCAACTATATGTGTTTGCCCAATACTAGTGAGGGCTCTTCCACCTTTCTTTTAATATACTTCTGCTTTTGTTTTGGTGGTACATTGGTAGGTGGAGGTGGGGGGAGAGTGGAGTGATGAGTGTGACTCCCTTTGCTAAACATTTCTGAGGTGAGGAGGTTGTACAAGAAATTGTGATACAATCTAGGAAATGAATGAAAAAGGAGAGGGCCAAGAAACCTAGCAATGGATTAGGGTTTGAGACCTCGAGCAGGATCAAGGAGAAAGGGGCACAGTAGGCTGGAAGGTCAACAATGATATGTGTGTGGATGGTTTAGCCATCGAGGGGGGCTTCAACTTGTAATGTGATCCCGATATCATGGTGGAAATAGGAATGTCAAATGAGGCTTGTACCATTTCCTTGAAAACCTGAGCTATTCTAGTACCGATTACCTATGATATTAGATGTGTCAACTCCATATCTTGATTAGACATGCATTTTTCTCCTGGGGGAAACAAGGTGAAACGAGGGCTCTACCATATGGTGCAACCCTCCCACCAATCCTCGAAGTAGTACAATTCATCTTCAACCATGAAGTGATGGGTGAGATCAGTCACAATGAGGAGGGTCCAAGCTAAAGGTGGTGCGGTCGTAGGCATGAGGCCTATTAACCTTGTAAAAAAAATAGGGTTTCTGCATTTCTCTAAAAAACCTTTAAGCATAAGCTTTCCATTAATATTACTTATTATCTAAGTATTGAAGTTATATATATATATATAAACAACAGATTATTAAACATTGAGACACATCAAAGCTTTTAAGATGCAAACAGTTTTCCAAAATTCTCACTAAAAAAAAAATACATTTCAAAAGATTAGATCCTATGCACTCTCAAGATATATGTAATTACTTTTAATAAAACAATAATTAAAATATTTCTACACTAATAGTAATGCCAATTCAGCTTCCAAATGAGAAATAGATCTTCAAAACAAGAAATAGATGAAAGTTAAAACCATAAATTGCTATGGATAAAGTTATTACGTTTGATAAGGACCTTCCATTTAAACATGACATGTTACTAGATTGTGAAAAGTAACGTGGGTTAGTCTTCATGTTCGTTTTGGAAAGGCCTATTTCCAACTCTATAGATCCATTAATGCTTCTTAAGAGACTCTAAGGATAGTCTTGGGAGAGGGGTTCTGAAATCGGCTTTGCCGGTCAACCCATGTGCATCATTTCTTCGGCTAACAGATTCCGATTCCGTGCATGCATGGTAACACACATGCCCATACATCATGATTTATTTTCCGGCGGTTTTTGTAGCTCTGACTACGACAAGCTCCACCACCGCTCTCGCTCTGACAGGCTCCTCTGCTTTGACTTAATCACTTGGATGTACTTAATGCAAGTGGATGTAGTTAATGAAAATGCACTATCTACCTACACACATTCAACTAAACCTCCGCGCGCAAGATTTCAAACTCGCAGTCTCGCTCAAAATTTTAAACTCACAGTCCCTCTTTGAAATGAAATGTGAGAGGGTGGGCTGTGCCACGTAAATTTTTTAAATTGAAATGAGCATTGATTCTTTTCAGCTTCTTGGCATGGGACAATCAGGCACGCTTCCTGCTCTGTTGGTTGTCAGATCAAGATATGGAACTCCTCTTCTGGCCATTATGTTTTCTGCTTCTGGAATTTCATTGAATTTTCAAGAAATTGTAGCAGCTGAGAATTATCTCTATTGCTTTGGTATGTTTGCAGAGTTTGCTGCCTTTATATGTTTAAGAACCAAGAAGCCAGGACTTGCTCGGCCCTATAAAGTTCCTCTTGGGACTGTTGGAGTTATTCTCCTCTGTCTAACACCTTCGTTGTTACTAGTTTTGGTGGTAGCAGTTGATTCTTTTAAAGTCATGGCTACCAGCATCAGCGCTATTTTAATTGGGTTTGTATTGTGGCCTTGTCTCGAATTTGTGAAGAGTAAGAAATGGTTGAACTTTGTGACAGGGTCAGAGCTTTCAGGTGATCTTCATGATATATTAGTGTCTGATGCGGGAGTTGGATTACTGTCAACTGAAAATACACAACTTTTCTGATAAAGTCCTTGATTTTGTACATTCTTGCACATTGCAGAGAGGGCAAAGAATTGGAATATAGATATATCTCATTTGAGGACTTTGATTTTAGCCAAAGAACATATGGAATTTTTTGTCAAGATAAAATCCTCCAAACTCCTGGGAATCTTTGGGGGCTTAAATACAGTGGAAGGATGGACAAGGGAATACCCTGTAATGCAGGGACTTCTTTAAATATGTTTTATATTTGAAGTAGATGCATGGCCAATAGGATAGTGAATCATTCATGTACTTTCTAGATCGACTCTCTATATATTTGAAAGAAGCTTATTTCATGATATTTAGTAGGTCTGAAATAGCACACATGGATTGTTTTTGCAGAATTGTAGGATTTGAACAATGCCATTAAGATATAGTTTTGATGAATTGGGCATTTGTTTCTGCTTATTTTGGAGGGGAAAACAACTATCAACCATTTACGTTTTTTCTCTGGAAAATGTTTTTATATTTTATAAAAAGATTAAGGATGTTTTTGGATTTCAGTATATAATAAGATTTAAAGTCAGGGTAGATAATAAGATTTGAAGTCATCATAAAAAACAATCAATATGAATTAAGTATGTCAAATGCTAGAATTGTAGTAGTATGTCAAATGTTAGAACTGTACTTGGATGGAAAAGATAATGGTATTTCTTCTAATCATCTAAACCAAAGCTAATTAACATCAACCCTTTAAATTTTTTATTTTTTTTCCATACAAAGTCGGGTGTTTCATCTCTAAAATTATTACTGATATAATTTGCTTATTTGCGCGTAGTTGATATATTTGGCGTTATTTTATCTTGCCAATTTGTATGCAGTCTGAATAATTACTGATGCATTTTTTTAAACTTGGTTATACAACAAGAAACCTAGATTCAATCATTTCACAAATACTGAATTCATGACCCATAATATGCATAGAATCTTGCTTTGATCATTATAACATATGTCCCTCTATGACTAATGATGTTACAAAATCCATGGGCATTCTTAAATAGTGCGTAGAAAATCCATTGACATTTTTAAATAGATGTGTTGAAAAGTTCAGAGGAAAGTTTTGTATTTCAAAATATTTAATTTTTTGAATTTAAAAGAGATTGAAATAAATTATGCTGATTTAAAATGTTAATTTAATTATTAATATTATTAAGTTAATAGTAGAGATTTAAATGATTTAAATATGTTTTTAGGATTTTAATTTAATTATCAAGTGAATAGTAGAGATTTAATGTTGATGGATTTTATTTATTTTAAATTTAAAATAGATTATAAATAATTATTGCATGTGTAAATAAATTATGGGCATGTCTATATTAGAATAGGTTTCATAAAATTTTAATTTAATTATCAATAATTATTAAGTGAATGATAGAAATTTAATTTCTATGGAAAATATAAGAATATTCATAGTAGTTTTCACAAATCAAATGTTAAGATTTATCTCCAAGTTAATTATTTCATTTTAATTAATTTATTTCAAATTAATTAATTAAAGAAAATGTCATATCAACATGTGTCATATTTGACATGTGGTACTGTTAAGCCATGGTATTGGCCTTATGGTATCGTAGCAAAGAAAAACTAAATGAGGGTGAATCTCCATAATTAATTTTTTATAGTTAATAATAATAATAGTAATAGATTTTTCGTAGAGAGGTTGAATGTGGTGGCTTCCTTAGGAGAATTAAGTGTCGAGGGTTTACAAAGCCTAACACAATCCTAGGGTCAACCTAGTCACAAAATAATAATAATAATAATAATAATAATAATAATAATGGATTTAAAATAGTGTTATACTTTAAATCATTTTAAAGATTTTTTTTAATCTGAGTAATGTGAAATGTGTCATGGAATAAGTGTTTTGATATTTATTATAGATTAATATCTATCAACATTTATCAACCAAAATTATATTAGTATAAATCTATATTAATTGTGCTCCTATGTAATTAGTAAAAAGATTAATACCCACTTTAATAAATAGAAAAATTATATATATCTATATATATATATATATATATATATATATATATATATATATATATATATATATATATATATATTATATATCTTATTATTAATATATTCTATATTGAATTTATAAGTATTGGGATATATAATATAATATATATATTTGATATATTGTATTTTTTCAAAATGATATTCATTTTATTAACATTTGACTTTATGTTGCTTGTTATTTTATTATGTATTTATTTCCATATTATTGTTTTATATGAATAGATAATATGATTCATTCCTATTTTTAATATACTAACAATAATATTTTTTATTTTGTAATTTATTCTATATTATTGTTTTATATTAGTAGGTAATATGATTCATTCTTATTTTTAATATATTAATGATAGTATTTTTAGTGAATACTTCTTTAAATGAATGTGATTATTTCATTTAGAAATGTTTTATTATTTGAAATTAATATATTATAGCTCTAAAAATAAATGATATTTTGTAAATTATTTTATTTGTAGTTAGTATACAAATTATATTTGTTTTATAAATATGTTATATGTCAATTTTATGTTAAGTATTAAAGGAATTATACACCTCTCTCATACACACAATATACTTTATATTTAGCAGTACACTACACATATGTTTTATGTCTTTCTTTTTCTCTAGACATGCACTCACACATATAAAGTCTATGTTGAAATACTTCACTTAAAATTGATATTGAAATATTTTACATAGATGAACATTGAAATATTTTATTTATGGAAAATACTAATTATCTTTTTTTAGTATCCTTTTAAAATCTTACATATCAACTTCATCTTAAGACATTAAACATCTCCTTCATATTGGATTTTTGATGGAACAAATAATCCATTCTATATTTTGTATACTTCTATGTTTTTAATATTTAATTTGACACAATAGAGAAAGCATACCCCTTATAGAGGAAGCATACCCATTCAAGTGGTTAGGGAAGGCCCTCCTCTCTCTAATAGTACGTATGATAGGATTTTTTTATATGATATTGTGTCTTCTTGATATTTTAATTATTGATGAAAGGCGTTAAGGTATGGTATGATTCTCTTTAATCTTGCATAAGGATCCATTAGAATTAAAGTTAATAAATATATGCTAATTAATTAATTTCATATTGTTTAATAATAATTTATTAAATTAAATTAAATAATAATGAAATGGGATTAGTATAGTTATAAATAAATGTAGATTTCTCAAGAAACATGGAAGATTTTTCTAGTATGGCTTTAACATTTTCATTGGAAATACATTTAAAATAGTTAAGAAAGTTTCATCATCTCCTTAGTGCGATGGATGATGCAATTCATTATTCTTGGTATTATGATGCATGTGTTGTCCTTGATGGTAACTCACTTGTAACAGAACAAGTATATGGTGATGAAATGAATCCACAGGTTAGTTCAGAGGTGAAAGAATGATGGAACATAATACTAGAATGATGGGTCAAAGGTTTATAGGCCAGAATCAAATGTTTGATACAGGTGAATATTTGAAAATCTATACGTGGGATCGTCAAGTCCAAGTTATGTATACATGTGAGTTTAGTGAAGCAAAGTAGCATATGGATTTTGCACCATGGTATTCTAAATACCGGGGGTCTTTACCATGGTATTGGCCCATAGTAATGAGCGCAAAAAAGGATATTGATCACGTCAAAGATTACCATTAACATTAGTGTAGTTTTGACTTGTTGTATTGGATAGGGAATAAACTATATAAACAGGTGAAGATCAAAGTGTTAAGTGTGCAGGTGAAAGGATTGTTGATGAATACTTCAATCTAAAGTATATTTGCATTGTAAGGGCCATAATTGTCACATAGATCTGAAATAATTATGCACCAATGAATACAATAATGGATCAGGATTATGAGACCTGAAATGAATTTTCATTGTATGATCTGCTCATGGATTGACTAGATCTCAGTACTGACGCATGTTTTTTAAGATTTGGGTCTTTCTAAAGTTCTGAAGAGCTACACAATTCTAGGTCAAAATTTGTCGATCTATATTCTGGTTGGTCTTGAGAAAAGTGTGTATACATGTGGGTTCACTTCTTTAAAGCCGTGTATATAAAGTAAGGGGTTTATGTTCATAAATGACTTATCAACCTTATCAATGTTGTTGTTTCTCTACTATCTGTCAATGATGTCCTCATGTTGATCTGGGTTGAGGGATAATGTCTGAAGTAGAACTAATTGAATGATGAAGTTAAATTTGTTTACATGTTGATTGGTTGAAAAGATTATTGATGTTGTTGACTGTAAGAGGGTTATGTAAGCTAACATAATATTTTAGAATATCTCTGGTCAACTCTGTGTCTCATTTAGAATTACAAGTTTTAAATTTTCAGTATATTAAGATCTGTACATGGGTTTCTCTACAGAAAAGTGCGTATGCACGGAGGTTTCCTTAAGCAAAGTAGTGTATACATTTCAGAATTTGAATGATCAGGGTTTGCAGTTGACTCTATGTGTTGATGCAGTATTATGAATTCAGTTCTGTATACTGGTTATAGTGATCTGACTATTCCAGTTCATTGGTTGAGTTTTGATTAAGTGTCAGTTGATTCGGTTTCAGTGATTGGATGATTTTGTGTCAAAGATTGATGATTTTATTACAATGATGATTGAGAATAAGTGTTGATATTGGATCTAGTGTGAAAAATTATGAAATGTGGTCCATGGATGTTGTTGAGGGTTAGAGCCTTCAGTAAGGAAGTCGAATCTTCCTTCCAGTAGTAGCTAGCGATCAAATTAAGGGATTGGAGCTCCCTTCTAGTAGGAGATGGAGAACGAGTGAAGGTTGTAGCCTTCAGTAGGTGGGTGTCTATACTGGTATGAGTCTGCACCAATACAAGAATGTAAGAAGTTTTTGATATTAATAAGTTTTGAAGACTGAGACGACAACAGTGGTGGTTTTCTCCCACATTGGGTTTCCACCTTAAATCTTGGTGTTCATGTGTGTTACTTATGTGTGATACTTTATTTTTTTCTTACTGCACCTATTTACTGGTTATCAAATGCCTGATAAATCACTTACATTCTCGTTCAAGTTTAACAGATAAAGAATTAGTTATTTTACATGTTTACTGTGCATACACAAGTTTCTTTTACAACAGTCGTGTATACACACTAGTTGGGTTAACTCAAGTCACATATACATTTCAGAAAAGAAAATTATTATTGTGAGTTTTTCAAAACACTAATTCACTCCCCTCTCAGTATTTTTCCCAACAATTGGTATTAGAGCCAGATTCTTAGAAAGAAGCTTGATCACTTGAAGGAATACCTCCCAAGATGATAAATCAAGAAGAAACAACATCTATCATACCACCACTCTTCAATGGAAATAATTTTATATATTGGAAGATAAGAACCAGATCCTATCTTCAGTCTCTTGGAGTAGATGTTTGGGAAATTGTGGAAGAAGGTTACCAATATCCAGCTGCAGTTCCCACGGATGCAACAAAAAATAAGACGTATGAAACCAATGCCAAAGGTGTCAATGCATTATTGGGAAGTCTGATAGAATCAGAATTTGTCAAAGTTATGTAGCTAAACACAACAAAAGAAATATGGGATAGAATCATTCAAAGCTATGAAGTCGATACCAAGGTAAAAATTGCCAAACTCCAAACTCTCAAAATTCAATATGAAACTCTCAGAATGCATAATGATGAAAATATTACCAGTTTCTTTCTATGTATAGATGAGATTGTAAATCGCATGAAAAATATGGGTGAATATATAAAGGAAACTACTTTAGTTGAGAAAATCTTAAGATCTCTAACTCCTAAATTAGACTCAAAACTTTCTACCATTGAAGAAAAACAAGATCTACAGACTCTTACTATTGTTCAACTTCATGGAATCCTGACTACTTTTGAAATGAGGAAAGAAGGTGCCTCAGAAGTCAAAGAAGATACATTTAAAGCATCTACAAAAGGAAAAGAAAAGGAAAAATGCAAGTAATCTTGATACATATGAGAAGAATATGAGGTGAACTTTGTAAAGAAACTTCAATTGGGCACCGAAAGATTCAAAGGTAAGCTTCCCTTCAAATGTTTTGCTTGTGGTAGATTTGGTCATTATGCTACTAAATGTCCTCATAAAGACAACCATGACAAAGGGAAGGATACTGCAAAAGGTAATAGGAGATAGTTTAACAATAGAAGAATTTATTATACTCATGAAGATAGTGATGACTTATCAAATAGTGAAGAAGGTGAATCTAATCAAGATCTTAAATTACTCATGGATTTTGAGAAAAATACTAATGAGTCTAATGATAAATTTTTGGATTCTTTAGAGGAAAAATATTTCTTTGAAGAAATTACTCAACTCAAAATTTGCTTGGAAGAAACAAAAGTAGCCATGGATACTTTGAAGCACCAAATCATAGAAAAGGAAAAGCATAATGAGAAGTAGTAAGCCTAAGAAAGGAATTTGAGAAAATAAAAACTCTGAATTTTAGATTTGCTAAAGGATTTGAAACTTTAGACAAAATTATCAAGGTACAATGCTCTCCTCTTATGAAGACAGGTCTTGGATACACTAGAGAAACATCTCAAACATAAAAGTCTTTAGCCACTAAAAGCAACAAAAAATAGTTAGCAAAGCGTCAGGAATGCAGCAAAAATCAGTAAGCAAAGCTTCAATAATGCAACAAAAATCAGTGAGCAAAGCTTCAGTACTCACCAAAAGAATAAAGGCATTCCACAGGTAAATCATGTTCACTCCAATCCAAGGATGGAAAACAAGAAAAGCATCAATCAAAAGGTAAAACACTAGAAGATTCTGTGATCACATAAATTTCTTCTTTAATGGACAATGTTTCTCATGTCATAATTTTAGTGATAAGGCTACTCAATGTGTTGCATACAAACCTATCATGACTAGAGAAGAAAGAAAACAAAGGAATGAGACAGGATTCAAGGAGAACACTTATAATATATTCTCACCTCTTATAGATTAAATTTTAATGCTCATTTTGCAATAACTTTGGACATGAAGAATCTGAATGCAGGAGAAAATTACAACTAACATCTCAAAAGGAGAAAATATCAACAAATTCTAAGGTATGGAAAAGGAAGGAGTTACAGTCTAAAATTTTTGGCATAGCATCGTTTGCAGAAGGAAAAGAAAACCAATGCTACATTGATAGCGGATGCTCAAAACACATGACGGGTGATAAAGATAAACTTATTTCATACAATGCTTTAGAGAAAGAAAAGAATGTCACTTTTGGAAATGACTTACCTGCCGTCATTAAGGGTAAAGGTTCTGTTTTTCTAAAAGAAAAAGTTAAAGCTGGTAATGTTATGTATGTTGATGGATTAAAGCATAACTTGTTGAGTGTTATCCAAATGCGTGATCAAGGAAATGAGGTAGTATTCCGATCACAAGAATGCGTGGTTTGTGAACTTGACACAGGAAAGACCATAATAAAAGGAACAAGAACCCCGAGCAATCTGTATATATTGAAAGGTGGCCAAGAATAATGTTACCTAGGCAAGGAAGAATAAAACTGGTTATGGAACAAAAGGTTGGGACATCTAATATTCTCTCAAATAAGCAAATTAGGTAGGCTCAAAGATGTTCGTTATCTACCCTACATCACCATACCAGAAAGTAAGAAAACCAGAGTTCAATTCAATGCAAAAGAAGTATAAGAAAGTAAACCTTTTGAACTTATACATACTGATTTGTGTAGACTAGTAAGGAGAAAGTCACCTCATGGAGAATAATACTATATCTTATTCATTGATGACTTTTCTAGAATGTGCTGGATCGGTTTATTGAAACAGAAAGATGAATCATTTAAAGTCTTCAAGGTATTATTTGAAAATAAATTAGATCTAAAAATAAAATGTCTCAGATCTGACAGAGGAGGAGAATACATATCAGATGAATTCTTTGATTTCGGTGAACAACATGGCACAAAAGACAATTTTTTGTAGTTAAAAATCCTCAACAAAATGACATGGCAGAAAGAGCTGACACAACTACTAGGATTCGGTAAATGGGAGGGAGAAGCTACCAAAGTGCGAGCGTTTGTGGTCTGAGTTGGTGTAAGAAGAGATTCAGTGGAACACCATATATGGATCCTCATCCAAGCATGATGATGAGTAGAATTGTGCCTTAGCTGGAAAGGAAAAGAAAGGGAAAGGGAAGTCATCCCATTCCAAATCAGATTCCAGTCAGGGAAGAAAGAAGAAGGACTTTTCAAAGATTAAATGTTTTCACTGTCATGAGCTGGTACATTATGCCACAAAGTGTTCACACAATAAGTTTAGCAAGAATCCCTCAAGAGGAGCGGCAAGTGAATCTCTTTCTTCACAATTCGTGTTGGATTTCACCCTCATTGCTTGCATGGTGACATAAATGATGGGTAGTGTGTGGTATCTGGATAATGGAGCCTCATTCCATATGACCATAAACAAAGAATTCTTTAGTGACTTGGAGGAGAAGGACCTCTAGATGCACATTGAAATGGGAGATGATGGAAGTTATAGCATGATCGACATTGGTACTGTTACGTTTTAGAGGGAGTCTAATTCTCCTCTAACATTAAAAGATGTCATGTATGTTTTGGGTCTGAAGAATAATTTGGTTTTAGGATGGGTCACAATGCCTTAAACATGGGTAAGGAAGGAAAACAAGTTCCTTAAGATATTATTGAATCTTCTCAAGCTCAAGAGCCTTGAATGAGTCCTTGAACCACTATATGAATTATTTTTAGGCATTTTTTGTAAGCCTTTGAGTGGGATACAAGGGCCATGAGTTGGTTTTGTGAATTGAAAATGGGTATGGATGTCTAAACATGGTCAGGGGGGTAAATAAGGGATTTTATCCCTAATTGAACATTCTCTTACCTGAGAACCATGAACAATCCTTTTACATAACAACATAAGTAATATTTACATTGGTTGGGGAGTAAAAAAGAAACATTAATCCATATGCATAACTTCTCTCACTCAAGCACCATGAAAACATTCTCATACCACCACATAAGATAAATATGGTTTGCAAGGCCTTGACTCAAGAACCATGAAAGAACCATGAACATGTTTTTAGAGCACCACATAGGATAGTGGATGGTTATTAATGCCTTATTTAACATTTTAAATCTTAAGACCATGAAAAACACTTAGAAACCATGAATTGAGCCCTCTATAGGGAGTCCTTGACATTTGAGTTGAATATGTGCACCACTATGAGGTCTTAGACATCATGGATGGTCTCTAGTTGGTGACCATATCTAGAGGAGGGAAATAAGATCGTTTATCCCTATACCTTGGTTCTTAGGCTCAAGCGCCATGGATAATTCCTCAAACCTCCACATCTAACATCTCTTGGTTATAAATGTGATCTATGGGTGCTATGAGTACCATGACTAGGTTATTTATGGACTAAGAACATGTTTAGATGGCTAAACAAGGTCACAGGAGACGAATAATGGGCCTTATACCTTAAGGGATTCTTTTCAATCTCAAACACCATTAAAAAAACATAATACCCATGGAGCTTCTAAGGCTATAATGATGAACATGTTCTTAAACAACCTCATGAGATCCTTGTATGACATCTTTGGGTTACTGGAGAGATATGGATGCCATGAACCATAAAACATGCCTTGAATGAGAATGTGTGTTGGGCCCACCCGATGAACCATTCTTAGGTCCATGGTTGGGGTTCTTTAACATCTAATTAGGACATGGTTGCCTTAGGTAGCTTTTATTTACTATAAGTATGTCGCAAGGTCTAAATATGGTTAGTGGAAAACAAGGGAATTAAGCCATAAATGAGCCTTCTAGAGCCTAAGTTCTATGGTTATGAGAGGAAAAAATTTCTTCCTTAGGCTATAAAAACCACTTCTTCATCTCAATTATAATGAAAAACACTTGTAAGCTAGAACACCAATAATATCTAGGGAAGTTTTGGGATCAATGTTGGATATAGATGCCAATAGGAGTTTTTGTGCATCGAGGATTTGTTGCAAGGCTATGAACATGGTAAAGGAAAAACTTCCATAAGATATTATTGAATCTTCTTGGGATCAAGAGCCTTAGATGATTCATAGAACCAACACATCAATCTTTGATATGGGTTTTTGGTAGGCCTTTGAGCGGAATATGGGTGCCATGAATAGGTTTTATGCAATGAAAATGGGTTTGGATGCGTAAACATGATTAAGTAGGTAAAAAAGGGTCTTGACCCATAATTGAACCATGTGAAGCTCCAATATTCTGAATACACCCCACACATAATGACACAAGATGTCACTAAGGGGTCTTTGCCCTAAGAGTTGGATATGGGTGGCACTAAGATGTTTCATGCATTATGGTTGGGTATTGATGCTTTGAACATATATTTGGTATAGAAAAAAAACTCACAACCTTGATATTAGTCAAGGGAGGGAAATAACAACCTCATTCCATAAATAACCACTACATGAGGGCCCAGATGGTTTGTGGGTCCTTATCATCATCAAACATTGAAAATAATTATCTTCAAATATTATTGAAGCTTGTCATGATCAAGAGCCTTGAACAAATACTCAAATGAACAAACATGAACTTTGTAGGATTTCTTTGGCCTCTTAGTAGGATACATGTACCATGGGTTTGTTTGGGCATCTGAAATGTGGGTCAAGGAATAAACATGGTGAAGGGGTAAACAATGAAATGAATCCCTAATTGAACCTTCTCAAATACAAGCACCATGAACGACACCAATAAGTAATGACAAATGCCCTCTCTAAGGGGTTTTTCACATGTAAGTTGAATATTGGTGGAATTATTTTTTCTTAGGTATCATAGATGAATCTTAGGTTCATGCCATAGTTGAGGGAGGGAAAGAAGAGAATCTAGCCCTAAATTTTCTTCTCGTGCTAAAGGGTGAATCTATAAATATATGAACAACTTTTTAGTGAAATGTGGGAATGAAAAATTGATGTTTCACATTTTTTTTTTAATTGAAACCTTCAAACTCATATATTTGAATGAATAAGTAATCCTTCATAGTTAAATAAAAATAATTGAAAACATAACTTTTATTATTTTTTTGAAGTGAACAAATTAAAGACAGATGTTTGTTCCCAAAATTGCATTTCACCTTTTACCTAAGATGTAAAACCGATAACACTCCTCTTTTGAATAAGAAAACATCTATAGAGTACACACACATATTTTTAAATGTTTTAGTTGTGTAGTTTTAGAGATATCTTTTTGTTTTTGGGGGGCTTGACTATTCGATAAAATTATATGTATAAGTTTTAGAATGATAAAAATGAGAAAATGAGAAAGTTTTGTCATTGGATAGAGAATTCAATGATGAATATATATGCATCAAGTCCACCACTTTCCATAGAAGAGATGAAAGAATTTCACCCATTGAAAAAGATGAAGTTCCATGAAAACTCACAAAAATGGCGAAGGATTATTAATTTTGAAGCCCTTTATCAATGTCTAAGTCTCAATCACATTTTTTAAAATTCCTTAAAAGCTCTCAACTGTGGTATTTTAAAACCCTTAATCAAGGTTATTTTCAAATATATATATTTTTTTTAGTTTAAAAGTCTTGATTGATGTTTTAAGCCCTCGATTAAGGTTTCAAAACTTGTTCAAGGGTTAAAAACTTGATTAAGATAAAATCTTGATTGAGGGTCCACATAAGCCATTTTCATGTGCATGGCTTGCCAAAAAGTGGGATTGATATTCCTAAGTTCACAGTGAAGTGCCATGGAAATCCTCAAACATGCAAATTAGATGTTTGCTGGTTATCATTTGCTTCCAAGGGTGATGTGGGCACCATTAATAAGTTGGTCACCAAGAATGCATCTAGATATATAACCAATATTGTGAGAAACAAGAACAACCTTATGCTCTAAATGATTCTTATCTCCATTGCTACAAAAAAACCTAAAATCGACCAAATATTGCATACCATGTGCACATTTTCAATATGAGTTATTTACCAAGGGACACTATGTGTTTTCAATGATATTAATGGGTCTTTCCATCTTGATAATGGTTAATAAAGTATAATAAGGGCCTTTGGCATTTAACAAAGGCTATTGGGCTTGAGCATGGTGAAATATGCATTGACACACCACATAGGACCTTTCTATAGGATGCTTTATCTCTAAGTGAGATATGGTTGCCATTATTTGGTTTTGGGAATCAATGTTGGATCTAAAAGCCTAGACCATGGTCAAAAAGGAATACAAGGTCCTTATGTGGGAAAATAAACCTTCTAGGTTGCAAGTATTATTAACATGGTATTCAACCATGACACATGTCCTCTCTATAGAGTCTCTAACACCCATGTAGTATTCCTTTAGTCGTTTGGCATAGAAGGGATGGGCCTAAGCTCTTGACTATGCCTAGGAGAGAAAAGTAGGTCCTAATGCTAATTTTTTGCATTTGAAACATAAGTCCTAACAATAAACGAAAGGAAGACTCACATAGTTATGAATTTATGTAATAAAACACATGAGTATTACTATTAATGCATGTGCATTCTTGTATATTCCAAAAATGTTGGGCTTGCCTCTTTTCTTGTATATGTTAGATGAGTCAGCTACTTTGTTTTTAGCTTCAAATTAACAAACCTTGTTGTTCAATATGCATAATAAAAAACAAATCCATTTTTTAACACCCTATTCTTATCGCTAATTTCAACCATATATTTTAGATATAATCTACATGTTCATCAATGATGAAATTGTGCACTCATTAAATATTTGTATGAAGATACACGATATTTGCTCATTTCAATACAAAATACATGAGTATATAGAATAAAAAGTAACATACCACAAATAGAAGAATGCAATTTTTTTAATTTATCAAATTTCCATAAATGAAAGTGATATATATTCCAAAAATCAAACTACTTTTCATTTCATATCCTAATAAGTTGTGCAAGTACATATAATAAATCCTAGTCAATAGATTGTTTTTTTTTTTCTAGATTTCTATCACAACTAAATAGTCATGATGGGGAAGCATTACCCTGCATCATGCCAACCAAATACATAAAATTACATAAGATATCATAGCACAAACAATGTAATACAAATATGAGTTCAAAAGTTAATTCTAGAAGAGGAGTGGTTCAAGTTTAATGTAAAAGTCCAAGTGGAGCCATTAGAGAATTTTTTAGTTTTAAAATGAGCCTCAAAACAAAAATGTACAACCAAAATCAAATTTATAAGAAATAATATGATTCAAGATGATGATGATGATGATGTCAATCATGGGGGATGGTTCACCATTTTTGGAGTAAAAAAAAAAAAAACACACTTTTTCAATTCATATTTTCAACTTATCTCCCTACAATTTTACTCAAATTTAGAGCCAGATCACTCATTGGATGTGGAATTTAATTCCTCTTCTAAGGAGTACCCATGTTTCATACTTTTGATGGACCATTCTATACGGAAAATGAGAAATACATGAAAAACACGATTGCAAACACACATTTTCATGTATTTCTCATTTTTCATATAGCAGGGTCCATCAAAAGTATGTAACATGGGCATTATTTGGATGAAGAATTAAATTCCACATCTAATGAGTGCTTCCGCTGGAAATTTTTGTAAAACTGTATGGAGATAAGTTGAAAATATGAGTTGAAAAAGTAGTTTTTTTCCCCTCTAAAATTTGATGATGTAATATAATCTTATTTTATTATTTCCACTATTATTATATTAATATTGTTTAATAGGCTCATTTTAAACCTCAAAATTTCTCTAATGCTTGAGATAAGTTATGGGAATATGCTAAACTTGTTTAGATTTAAAGGTCGAAATGCTTATATCAATGCCCTATAGTCCCGACTCCCTTTCTCATTTCAAGAGAAGCAACAAGGCCTTATTGACCCTATAACAAAATGGAAAATAATTTTTTCTTTGTATGATATTACAAACACTAATTTAATATGATTTTTTTTTTATTAGATTAGCATTTACTATGTAGAAGTTTCACAAAAGAAGCATGTCCTTCTTGTCGCCAACTAGAGATCATTTGAAATTTATTTTGGAATCATCATTATGATTATTGGTATTGCAATTTTATTTAAAACAAGTTGAAATACACTTTCCTGAGTAAGATCCACTAGAAAGGAACTCTATTATGGAATGAGGATTCCATTGAAGTGAAATATAATAACATAATATACTTCCCTAATGGAAACATATATGATCTTCACTCAAAACAAGGTTATATTTTCTAGAATTAAGATGGTTATCTTGACCATATACATGAGATTGCTTTTCACTATTAGTGATGCTGTTTATATATTGTCTCAAATCAAAAGATAAGTATCTTGACAATAGACATTCAAGAATGACTACCTTTAATGCCATGGATGTCCAAAAGATAAGTATCTTGACAATAGACATTGAAGAACGACTACCTTTAATGCCATGGATGTCCCTTCTACTTGTAATGCTAAATTTCATGTTTAAAATCTATAAATTATATATGAAAACTAAAACTGGAAATTAAATTCCACTAACAATTTATCTATTCATGATTAAATTTGTAAATTAACAATTAATTTCTAGAAATAAACATTACAAATATGATCTTTATGAGATATAAAACGACTACCTCTTAATACAAAACTATGTTTTGCACATTAAATTTGAAGCACTACATATATGTCATTTCTTAACTCTACTTGTCTCAACCTTATATCCAATATGTTAACTTCTATTATATGTCAACAACATATATAAATGAACATAAAACATCATAATGTTTTAAGGCTTTAACTATAATAATAAATGAATCTAAAAATTCAATATATTTGAGATAGAATGTATTCTCATTTAGATTTTAGTACTTGAATTATTTTAATTAGTTCATTTAAAAAAAAAATTAAAAATAAAACAAAAAAATGTATGATTTCAATTTTGAAATTAATTTAGGTTTTAAGACTTTAACTTCAATAATAAATGAAACTAAAAATTTAGTATATTTTAGATAAAATGTATTCTTTTGTAGATTTTAGAACTTGAATTATATTAATTAGTTAAATATTTTTAAAAAATAAAAATGTATGATTTTGAAATTTATATATAACAAAAATTATTATAAATTAAAATTAATTCATATAATTTAACTTATTATGGTTTAATTATATATT
Organism: Pinus taeda; assembly: GCA_000404065.3. Taxonomy (NCBI): domain Eukaryota; kingdom Viridiplantae; phylum Streptophyta; class Pinopsida; order Pinales; family Pinaceae; genus Pinus; species Pinus taeda. The sequence goes on along the minus strand of APFE030268795.1, from coordinate 75,363 downwards.
TTATGAATTTTAATTATTTTAAATTCAATTTATTAATATGAAATTCACATTAATTTATTTTATTATGCCATTATTTTTTTAACAATTTCTAATTATTATTATTTTATTTAAAATTTAATTTTAAAATTTTAAAAACAATTTAAAATTATAAATATAAGATTGCGATATTTTGATGTATTAAGAATTTTTATTTCAAAATAATGAATATTATAATTTCAATGATAATTACATCGCTCTATTCCTAAAATCCTAAAATTAAAATTTTAACTGGTTAAAAATATTATGTTTTATAAATGTGAATTGTTTTTCAATTTAATTTATTACTTTTAAATAAACAACAATACAACTCTATTTAATTGGAAAAACAAAACAAAGCAAAACAAAATTAAAAAGATCTATAAATATAGAAAAAGGCCATATAACATATGAAAATTTATTTAAAACACTTTTAATACAAACCTACCTTAAACATTTTTTAGAAGAGACTAAAAATAGTTGAAAATCCCAGGTTAATTTACACTGATACTAAATTATCTCTTAACATTAATAATGAAATTTCATGTATATCTACTTTAATTTAAAAACAAATTAACAAATTTACGAATGTCAATTCAGAAATTAACACATCTATAAATGTCATTTCAAAAGCCCATATACATATTCCTATAAAACATTTTTGAAAAAAAAATCGGAGATAGCTTAAGCTGAGTGGCATAATAATTAGCATTTCATGAACAATACAAGGCACACCGAAAATCCCAAATATATGTAAACTGAGTCTTTATTTAAAATTCATGGTACAATGACATTTATGACATTGCACAACTATCCATAATGTCTGGTGGAACATACTGGACTTATTACACACCAATTGGAGAGACGACCACGATATAAGAGATTCTATTGATTTAGGTGTGGTAGATGCTCGTGCCACACTGACAGTTTGGACGGCACTTGCAGTCATTCTCTAGAGATACATCTGCAACATGCCTGTTATACCAAACCCAAATAAATTCAAATATCATGTCATTTTAAAACCATAGAAATGAAAATTATAACAACTACGTATAACACAATACCCCATTTCATAAGTGGTCTCCACAATACGGTCCATATGGAAGACCTTTTTACTGTGAAACAAAACAACCCAAAATCGAACAAGCTCAGACGTAGCTAGATTCGAACTCGTGACAAACGATGCGAAAGTTGAGAAGGGAAAGGAAGAGAGATTGATAGAAATCGAGATTAAAAGAAAACTATAAAGAGAGGAGTAGACAACATATGTGCAGTGGCTCTTGTCAGCACAGTCACAATTTGCGCAGTCGCTCGACATGTTCGCAACAACAATTATTGCAGAAACCAATTCCTTCGCATGTAACTTCTCAAGTGCTCGCTTACCTTCTCAAACTTTGCTCGCCCACCAATATCCGGTAGAACATCAACAAAATCAGATTGGTCACCGGTTTCCCTATGTTGCTCTACATGACGGTGCTCTTCGATGATATTGCTAATGAAAGATCTCACACATGGCACCAGGCGGGCACAACGAGCATTGATTCAAACTTGCATCCAAAGTTGCAGCTGCCCATGATATTGTTCAGCGGTATCAGGGGACGTTTAGATAAAAGAAACTCCAGATCAAAGAGCATGCATCAAAACAATTATATGATAAAAAGGCGGGACAACTGATTTCAAAACACGGCGGGACAACAAATTTAAAATTCAAATGACAGGAAGCGCGACTGCATCAGACACTAATATATCATGAAGATCACCTGAAAGCTCTAACCCTGTCACAAAGTTCAACCATTTCTTACTCTTCACAAATTCAAGACAAGGCCACAATATGAACCCAATTAAAACAACGCTGATGCTAGCAGCCATGACTTTAAAAGAAGCAACTGCTACCACCAGAACCAGTAACAACGAAGGTATTAAACAACAGAGAATAACTCCAACAGTCCCAAGAGGAACTTTATAGGGCCGAGCAAGTCCTGGCTTCTTGATTCTTAAACATATAAAGGCAGCAAACTTTGCAAACATACCAAAGCAACAAAGATTATTCTCAGCTGCTACAATTTCTTGAAAACTCAATGAAATTCCAGAAGCAGAAAACATAATGGCTAGAAGAGGAGTTCCATATCTTGATCTGACAGCAAAAAGAGCAGGAAGCATGCCTGATTGTCCCATGCCAAGACGCTGAAAACAATCAATGCTCATTTTAATTTAAAAAATTTACGTGGCACAACCCACCCTCTCACATTTCATTTCAAGCGGGACTGTGAGTTTGAAATTTTGAGCGGGACTGCGAGTTTGAAATCTTGCGCGCAGAGGTTTAGTTGAATGTGTGTAGGTGGACAGTGCATTTTCATTAATTACATCCACTTGCATTAAGTACATCCAAGTGATTAAGTCGGAGCGGAGGAGCTTGTCAGAGTGGGATAGTGTAGGGTTTGGGATGTATGTGAATAAAGTATGTGGGGTTTTGGGGAGGAAGTATAGGGTTTGGGAAATTTGTATGAAGAGATGAGATCTAGGGAAATTTATATGAGGGAATAGGGTTTTAGGGGGACAACCAATGGATGAGATATGACAACAATCTATGAATGAGCTTTAAAGTATATGAGAGGGTTTGGTGAAAACTAGGGTTTGGTTTTTGATAAACACAAGTACCATAGAGTGATGCAAAAAACCATTTTTCAAACAAGAATAATTGTGTTACTTGCTTGTCAAGAGGCAAATTTGGAGAATTGAGGCAAATTGGAGTGATTTGGAAGAGTTTGACAGGTGCGCAGTGCCCTCACACAGGTGCACAGTACCTTTTGTATGCACAGCGCCAGTGTAATTTTACACTGTCAAACTTTGCCAAGTGTGTAGTGCCTTTTCTATGCACAGCGCCACTGATCCTATGCGTAGCGCCTTTTGCAGACCACTTTTGGAGGCCTTCCTGGTGTCCAAATTAGGCGTGTGATAGTTCGTTGGAAATCTTATTGAGTCTACCTTCCAACACAACTTGAAAGTTTTCAATTTGGAGCATTTGCCTATGTCAAAAGTGAAATCTCCCAAGACTGGTCAAAATGTGCACAATGAGGCTGCTTAAATGCAGAGCGCTATTGCAGTCAACTTTTGAAGGTCTTTCTCAACTCCAAATTGAACTCATGATAGCTCATTAGAAATCCCTTTGTGTCTAGTTATCATTTCACTCATCACACAAGTCATTTGGCCAACCAACCTAGGATAAATATGGATTTTCCAAAGGTCACGGCAGAGGTGCATTAACTCTCCTGAGGCAATTTTTATTTTTGACATTTCTCTAAAACCATGATACTTGTGTAAAAGATGAAGGACATTTTTCTTCCTTGGCCTGTTATGAAAAAAAACCTCTCTCACTTTTTCCAAATTCATTTTTTCGTGCTCAGAAACATCATTTGAGTAAAACCTATCTCGATGTGTGGAATATGGGATTCGTCGAAATGAATTGAAATGAAGGGGATAAGGGGCTTCTAAATTCTTGAGAAAATTTTGGAAAGTAGGGAGGGATGTTAGGAAGTAAGGAAAAGTAGAATTTCAAATATTGAGTGAGGGGAAGAGGTCCAAAATGGCAAAACACATGCCTAGCCTAGAAAATTGTCAAATTGTAGCAAGAAGCTAGGGTTTGTGGGAAAATGATGAATTTGAAGGATATCAGTGATGGGAAGTATTTAAGAAGATACATTAAGGATAGGGGAAGGTGTATGAATATCAGGGTATAGGTTTTCTTGATGATTTGACCATCCAAGAAAAATTACATTCAAAACCCTATGAGAGAGAAATGAGCCTTACCCAAGTACAACTGAAGCACGAACAAGGTGTAAAATGGCCCATTGGAACCTGAAATGATGATGACAACTCTCTGAATGATGGTACACTCATTTGAATGGTAACATGGACTGACATTTTAACAACCTTAAAAGAAGTGAAAACAAATCCTAGACCTAATACCTAGTGACTAAATTTTACTTGAAAACTCACTGAAATGACAAAATTTGTTTTTGACACCCTAAGACCACTTTGTAAGAACATATTTGATCACTGTTGGAAGGCACTATCAAAGAAACAACACTTCTGCATTTTGCTGTTCCTTTTCAAAAAAGGAACAACACTTTCACACTTTTGTTGTTCATTTTCAAAAGAACAACACTTCTGCATTATGTTGTTCCTTTTAAAAAAAGGAACATCACTTTCGCATTTTTGTTGTTTCTTTTCAAAGGAACAACACTTCTGCATTCTGTTGTTCCTTTTCGAAAAAAAGGAACAACACTTTCACACTTTTGCTATTCCATTTCAAAGGAACAACACTTCTGCATTTTGTTGTTCCTTTTCAAAAAAGGAAACGCACTTTCGCACTTTTGCTGTTCCTTTTCAAAGGAACAACACTTCTGCATTCTGCTGTTCATTTTTAAAAAAGGAACAACACTTTTGCATTTTTGCTGTTCTTTTTCAAAGGAACAACACTTCTACATTCTGCTGTTCTTTTTGAAAAATAAGAAACAAAGCTTTCGCACTTTTGCTGTTCCTTTTCAAAGAAACAACACTTCTGCATTCTGCTGTTTTTTTTCAAAAAATGAACAACACTTTCGCACTTTTGCTGTTCCTTTTTAAAGGAACAACACTTCTGCATTCTGTTGTTCCTTTTCAAAAAAGGAACAACGCTTTCGCATTTTTCCTGTTCCTTTTCAAAGGAACAACACTTCTGCATTCTGTTGTTCCTTTTCAAAAAAAGGAACAACACTTTCGCACTTTTGTTGTTTCTTTTCAAAGGAACAACACTTTTGCATTCTACTGTTCCTTTTCAAAAAAGGAGCAACACTTTCGCATTTTTGTTGTTCCTTTAAAAAGGAACAACACTTCTGCATTATGCTGTTCCTTTTCAAAGAAAGGACAACACTTTCACATTTTTGCTATTCCTTTTCAAAGGAACAATATTTCTGCACTTTCATGTTGTTGCTGTTCCTTTTTAAAGGAACAACACTTTCGCATTTTCACATTTTTGCTATTCCTTTTTAAAAGAACAGCGCTTTTGCACTTTCACATTTTTGTTGTTCCTTTTCAAAGGAACAACATTTCTGCACTTTCACGTTGTTGCTGTTCCTTTTTAAAGGAATAACACTTCTGCATTTTCACATTTTTGTTGTTCTTTTTTCAAAGGAATACCACTTCTGCATTTTCACGTTTTTACTATTCCTTTTTAAAGGAACAACACTTCTGCACTTTCACGTTTTTGCTGTTCCTTTCCAAAAAGAACAACATTTCTGCATTTTCACGTTTTTGCTGTTCTTTTTTAAAGGAACAACACTTCTGCATTTTCACGTTTTTGTAGCACTTCTGCACTTTCACATTTTTGTTGTTAATTTCTGCAAGGAACCACGCTTTTGTACTTTCACGTTTCGTTGTTCCTTTCCGGAAGGAACAGGACTTCTGCACTTTCACATTTTTGTTGTTCCTTCGCACTTTCACATTTTTGCTGTTCCTTTTTAAAGGAATAGCATTTTCGCATTTTTTTTTGTTTTTCTTAGGGAACAACACTTTTTCACATGCATTTTTTTGCTATTCCCTACAGGGAACAACACTTTTTCATGTGTATTTTTGCTATTTGGTGTGCATTTCCTTTGTTGTTCCCTACAAGGAGTAACACTTTTTTTGAGTGTTTTTGCTGTTCCTTCAAAGGAGAAACAGTTTAGGAGTATTTTCGAGAGCAACCATTTCTTTCTCTTGTGGGATTATTCCTAATTCAATTCAACCACATTTTACTGATTCCCTTTCATGGCATGAAGTACACTACTTTTATGAAGATAAAAATTATAGATTCTATTGAAGCAAGTTAATATAATTCACGTTATGATCTTTAAGAGGACAGCTCCTTGATGGTAGATTATTTTCAAAAGGTACACAATCATTTATATACTACTTTACTACATTGTTTTCTGTTGAACATGATATTGATTGATCATCTTAATACCATGTTGGTTTCACCCTTCCTAGTTATAATCTTCTCTGTCTGTAATAAATGAGATTATGGATATATTTTTTTCTAATTACATGTTCAACTTTTTCCACCATCCCCGCTCTTAAGGAGTAGTGAGCCCCCTCTTTTTATCATAAAAATGTATAATAACAACAAAATTTTGTTCGCAGATGGAGGATAGGGTGTCTCATTACGAGCCAACCTACCATGTTCATAAGGCTGTAACAAAGTGACATTCCCATTATGACCACCACACCAGGGTTATGATCCATTGGATAGCCAAATTATCCTTGGAACAGGAGTCTCATCACGAGCCGGCCTGATCACTTTTGCTACATCCCGGTGAATGGCAGTGTAGTTATCTGGTTACCATGCCAACACACTGATCTCTTCTATAGAACAACATTGGAACTCTCCATTTATAAATTGAGGATCCTGGGTCATATGGGTTAAAAAGCAACCCTTCCGAGGCTATGGATGCCTACTGGCAACATAGGCTCTACTTACGGTATTGAAGTTATATCTTATCGTCAATTATTACCATAATACCCTTTTCTTATTTTCTCTTTTTATCGAAGAAGTTATTTCATTAATTTTTTTCCCTGTTTTGAACTTTTACGCATGAGAAATTGTTTTCAGATCAATCGCATCATTTTCAGTTAGAATACCATCAGCAAAACATCTTTTTGGCATATTGTTGTTCTTTTTCCTTTTTTTCGCATAACTTATCATATACGGAAATACGGAAATTGTGCATGTACAAAAGATATCCGCACGCATATCTTCCATATATGCGTAAATTTCTTATATGTACATATCATCCGTGTATGCATATACGGAAGATATGCGCATATCTTCCGTATATTCCTAACTTTCTTATATGTGTATATCTTCTATACACATATACGGAAATTGTGCATATACGGAAGATAAGCGCATATCTTCCATATATCCCTAATTTTCTTATATGTGCATATCTTCCGTATATGCACGTCGTTTATGTATTTGCATCGCATATGCGCAAATTCCATATACAAAAATTACGCAGTGCAATTTCTGTATATGGAATTTGCGCATATATGATGCAGATACATAAACGACGTGCATATCTTCCGTATATGTGCAACTTTCGTATATTCGCATATCTTCCATATATATGTAAATTTCTTATATGTGCATATCTTCTATGTATGCATATACGGAAGATATGCGCATATCTTCCGTATATCCGCATATATCCCTAACTTTCTTATATGTGCATATCTTCTGTATATGCACGTCGTTTATGTATCTGCATCGTGTATGCGCAAATTCCATATACAGAAATTGCGCATATACGGAAGATATGCGTATATACAGAAATTGTGCATATATGGAAGATATTTCCGTATATGTGTAAATTTCTTATATGTGCATATCTTCCGTGTATGCATATACGGAAGATATGCGTATATCTTCCGTATATCCCTAACTTTCTTATATGTGCATATCTTTTATGTGCATATATGGAAATTGTGCATATACGGAAGATATGCTCATATACGGAAATTATGCATATACGGAAGATATGCGCATATCTTCCATAGATCTATAACTTTATTATATGTGCATATTTTCCATATATGCACATCGTTTATGTATCTGCATCGTATATGAACAAATTCCATATACAGAAATTGTGCATATACGGAAGATATACGCATATCTACCGTATATGCACAATTTCTGTATCTGTGCAATTTCTGTATATGGAATTTGCGCATATACGATGCAGATACATAAACGACGTGCATATATAGAAGATATGCGCATATACAGAAATTGTGAATATACAGAAGATATGTGCATATCTTCTGTATATCATAACTTTTCAATATGGAAAGTTAGGATACACCGAAGATATGAGTATATCTTCCGTATATGCACAATTTCCATATATGCGCATATCTTCCGTATATGCACATATCTTCGTTCATGTATCTATATCGTATATGCGCAAATTCCATATACGAAAATCGTGCATATACAGAAGATATGCGTATATCTTTCGTATATGCACAATTTCCATATATGCGCAATTTCTGTATATGAAATTTACGCATATACGATGCAGATACATAAACCATGCATATATCTAAGATATGTACATATAATAAAGTTAGGGATATACGGAAGATATGCACTTCCGCTAATTTCCCTATATGCGCATATTTTCCGTATATGCACAATTTCCGTATATGCGCATAAAAGATATGCACATATAAGAAAGTTAGAAATATACGGAAGATATGTGCATATCTTCCATATATGCATACACGGAAGATATGCACATATAAGAAATTTATGCATATACGAAAAATATGTGGATATCTTCCATATATGCAAAATTTCTGTATATGCGCATATCTTCCATATATGCGCAACTTCCGTATATTCACATATCTTCCGTATATGCGTAAATTTCTTATATGTGCAGATCTTCCATGTATGCATATACGGAAGATATGCGATATTTTTCGTATATCACTAATGTTTTTATATGTGCATACCTTCTATGTGCATATACGAAAGATATACGGATATACGGAAATTGTGCAAATATGGAAGATATGCGCATTTCTTTCGTATATCCCTAACTTTCTTATATGTGCATATCTTCTGTATATGCACAATTTCTGTATATGTGCAATTTCTCTATATGGAATTTGAGCATATACAATGCAGATACATGAACAAAGATATGCGCATATCTTTCGTATATCCCTAACTTTCTTATATGTGCATATCTTCCGTATATGCACGTCGCTTATGTATCTGCATCGTATATGCGTAAATTTCATATACAAAAATTGCGCATATACGGAAATTGTGCATATACGGGAGATATATATACGGAAATTGTGCATATATGAAAGATATGCACAATTTCCGTATATGCGCAATTTCTGTATATGGAATTTGCACATATACGATGCAATTACAAAAGCGACATGCATATACGAAAGATATGCACATATAAAAAAGTTAGGGATATACGAAAGATATGCGCAATATACGGAAGTTGCACATATACGGAAGATATGTGCATATACGGAAGATATACGAAATATGTGCGAATATACGGAAGTTGCACATATACGGAAGATATGTGGATATACGGAAGATATCCGCATATCTTCCATATATGCGTAAATTTCTTATATGTGCATATCTTTTGTGTATGCATATACGGAAGATATGTGTATATCTTCCGTATATTTCTAACTTTCTTATATGTGCATATCTTTTATGCGTATATACAGAAGATATGCGCATATACGGAAATTGTGCATATACGAAAGATATGTGCATATCTTTCGTATATCTCTAACTTTCTTATATGTGCATATCTTCCATATATGCACGTCGTTTATGTATTTGCATCGTATATGCGCAAATTCTATATACAAAAATTACGCATATACGTAAATTGTGCATATACGGAAGATATAGATATGCGCATATCTTCTGTATATGCACAATTTCCGTATATGGAATTTGCGCATATATAATGCAGATACATAAACGACGTGCATATACGGAAGATATGCACATATAAGAAAGTTAGGGATATACGGAAGATATTCGTGCATATCTTCCATATATACATAACTTTCGTATATGCACAAATTCCATATATAGAAATTACGCATATACAGAAATTGTGCATATATGCAATATATGCGCATATCATTCGTATATGCGCAACTTTCGTATATTGTATATGTGCATTTAACGTATATTCGTATATCTTCCATATATGCGTAACTTTCTTATATATGTTCAAATCTTCTGTAAATACGCATAACTTCTATATATGTGCGCAACTTCCGTATATGCGTATGTCTTTAGTATATGTGAAGCTTTTGTATATGTCGAACTTTTAGTATATCGTAATGATATGTTTGTCCACGCATGCAACATCAAATAAGATATAAATATAAAAGTAACTTAACTTGTAAACTCGATAATTTGTAAATAATAAAAGCAAAATCTGTTACAACTACATTCATCAAAAGTAATGTAACATTGACATAATATAACATCACATCCACATAAGGATTTAAAATTCAATGAAAATGTTGTCATAAACACAAGTATAAATTTATGTATTTTTATTCAAAATAGGTCGAACTCTACATGTTTCTTTTTTAGAAAATAGAGCTTCATTTCCAACATAGATAATGGAATCTTATGCCCATAAATGACATAATGGAAAAACAACATCATGATCGATCTAAAGTATGGGTCTATAAGTCACCCTTGTCCCTCTTGGCACTCCCAGGTGGATTTCCAGATTGATATCTCTGCAAAAATTACAATAATCAATTAGTTGTAAAATTTGAAAGGCATATAATCAATTTCATTAATTCATGATGATATTTTGATCAAATACTCATTCTCACCGTGAGGATTTGAGGCAATGGAGAAGACAACCCTTCCTGGGTAGATGGTGGAGCACTTGGTGACAGATATAGGCATGGTTCAGGGGTGCTAGATAAAGGCATGGTGGATGTGAAATAGGGAAAAGGTAGTGGGTGTGGGCGACGATACACCCTCATCGATTGTACGATAGTGGGAATCATTGTAGGCTGGGGGATTAACCTAGGGGGGAGATTGGAATGTTAAGGGTGGATGATTGAAAAAATGAGAATGGTGGATGACTGAAGGGTAGGGGTGAGCATTGGGAAGGTATTACAGAGGTGGTTATAGGCATGGAAGAATTTATGGAGGAAAAAGGTGGTGGGTGTGGGCGATGATACATCCTAATTGGTTCGACAATAGGGGGAGCAACCTTGGGGAGTATATTGGGATGTTAATGGTTGAAGCAGCGTTCCCAATGTTAGATCTTTTTTCAATAGCATGTTCATCAAATAAACGAATTTGACAATTTGGAATGTTGTGAGATGTGGGTCCCTCAGCTGTAACAATAAAAATAGTTTATATAGTTATGCAAATGTGTTGAACATGATAATATACTGCATTTAACGTAAAACAATGCATAGCATGAAATTTCCATACCAATATTGGGTATAATAGAATCTTGCATTATCTCAGGCATGTGGTTCACATTTATTTGTTTTTGAGAAGATGACTCCAATTGTTCATCCATTCTTTTTTTCCTTGCATGAACTCGTCCAACCCTTTCAAATTGTAGTTTATCTGTCCCTGCTTTTGACTTGCGACCACATCGCCTCTTTTTATTTACTGGACTCAAGAAACTATGTTTTCTCTTGGTAGTGATCTTGGATGGAGTTATAGTATCGAAAAACATTTTGTTGTATTCTTGACATATCGGTGTTCCACCACATCAGCGTTCTACCACTATTTCTGCATTTTCACCTCCTCATCATTCCATACTTCTACTAGAACTTGTTGCTTAGGATTTTGTGTTGTATCTAGCACTTTGCATCAAATTCCCCCCATTCTTTCCTCCTCTTCATTTTTACTACAACGCCAATATTTAAGTTTCCTATTTATTAAGTTGTAACCCTGTTCTTCTTTTTCAAATGAAACTTTAAATATTTTACCTTTTTAATAATTTAAAATAACTTTATTAACATTATCAAAATAAAACAACCAAGGGTCAATGAACCCTTTGCATTGATGATAAATGCATAAAGAGAATGGAAGAATTGATGTTTGGTCAAACTCTGGTATGAAAAAACTTCAATGTAATGGACTTCACTCAATGAAAAATTATTGATCATTAGGCATGTCAACAAATAACACTCGAGTATCAAAGAATCTATACTTCTAAAGAATGATGTCACAATGATGTTAAAAATGATGAAGTAGAAGTCATAGGTGGAAGACATGCATCACTTGGATTTGGAGTTTTGGGCCTAATAGCTAGGAAAATATGAGTAACATGTGGGACACATCAGTAGTGCCACATGGTATGGAAGAAACCATAATTTTCCACATTACAGGGCACACATCAACATCTTCCATATGTCAGGTGGTGATTGAATGTTGAATAATGAGGTGGCATGTTGAGTTGTATATTAATAAATTTTCATATTAAGGTTTTAAACCCATATCAATATATTTACATATTAGGGGTTTACACCCATATCAGTGTATCAACATATAGTTGTTTCAAATTTGTTAGCTTGTTGGAATACCAAAACCCTAGGGATTTGGACAAGGAACATATTATGTAAAACAACGATATGGTAGAGCTCCAATATGATAGGAAAGATGAGGAAATGGACCAATATGGTATCTAAGAATGGCTAAGGCATGCCATTTATCAGCCACATGGTTTGTACAAATGTTAATATGGCCCTTAAGGGGTATATATTTAAATGGGCATAAATTTTTACCCATAGCTCAAAATGAGATGAAATTTGTATCGATGGAAATATTTCAACACACAGAAGATGATGGAACTATTAGAAATATTATTTGAGGTGATGGACATAAGAGGAATTTTTTATAACCCAATATTCATAATAAAACTTGAATGTTGGGGTCAATTATGCCTTATAGCCCCAATATGACATTATGGGATGGGGTTTGTTATAGAGATATATCAAAGACATTGTTCAAACACTAGACTTGAATAGGTTAGAGATAGACCACATAAATGAAATTTGAGCTCTAATACAAAGTAGTATAAGAGCTATGGTTCAAACACTAGGGCCAGATTGCAAAATACACTACTCTACTACAAAATGGTATCAATGTGGCTTATAGGGGTATTAGTCTACTACATAGTGGTATCTACTCTACTCCACTACAAAGTGGTCAAAGCAACAATTAAAAACTATAATTGGATGGGCCAAGAAGATAGTATAAAAGGGAATATTTTCTAGATTAATAGAGTAGAGCATTTAGAGTAAGGATTATAACAGTAAGGGTGTACAACATAGAACTAGGATCATTGGATACAACATAGTGGTTGTATAGAAGAAAAAAAATGTGATATGTACATGGGCTTTGGCACAAGAGTAGCAAATATCTATTAAGAGATTTAAGTAGGACTGTTGAATATGAAATGAAATAATAAATCATTAGAATACTAGTTTCCAAGGTTGTGAAAGAGGACATAGTCAGATACTTCCTAGACATCTCTTGAAAAAATCAATAAGTGATAAAGATAGAAGCATATGGCTAAGAGATACAACCACGATTATGAGGGGGAATCTCTCAACTTATCTCTTGGTAATTTGATTCTTTATTAAATTATGAAATTATTGTAATATGATGATAAATAAAAGCATAGACATGATGAGATGGCACAATATTGAATTGCTAGATTATATATGCACTCACAACCATAAGGATGGTGAGATGTTTAAAGCATACATTTATGTCATGGTGCATGTAAATAATGGTGGAACATACATGTCATATGCTTGTCGACTCAAGTAGTCTATTGTCATAAGTTGATTATCGTGAATAGCCATGAATTAATAAAAATGTAACCATAAATAGGTTTATGGATGGCCAAAGAAGTTGATTAGAATTCTACATAGAGTCTTGTTGGGAAAAGACTAGGGATAATCAATTGTTAATGAAGACTTTGGTGAAGAGGAGTGTAAGAACCCTCCCTAAGACACCAACTGATTAGGTAGCATCCAATAATACTAACAACCAAGAAAAGGTGTTTTGGTATGCTCAAAATATTGAGAGGAAATCAAGTAATAATTTCCCTGGTAAATAAATAATAGTAGCAATGATATGAATGCATGTATGGAAAGTAAAACAAGAGGTGACATTAGTAATGCTCATCATAGTGTTAATGGTCATTTGATCATTTGATTTTACTTGGAATAAATGATTCCTTTCCAAATACTATTAAATGAAAGGGGGAAATGTGTTTTTCCTATGAAACATATCATTAAATGGTTGTAAGTTCTCATAAGGTGGTTTTTTTCACATTTCATGAATGTGTATGAATAATGAGAAAGGTGCAAGTAATTTTCAAGAATTTTGAAGTGTGTGATTGAGATATTGTTTGAATCTATGTTTGAATTCAAAATATAAATGTGTTTTTATAATTATGCATCTAAAATGGATCGGTAAGTAGCTCAAATTATTAGTGTTGGTACTAACTCACAAAACTCAGATCATACCATGGCTACTGGACATTACAATTAAGGAAGGGTGCATGCTAATATGGTCACTTGTGAATTGACTATTAGAAATCTATGACTTTGGAAAAAAAGCTACAAAAGTTGAACATAATAGATAAAATGATGGGTTGAATCCAAGACGAGATGGAATGAGTGGTTGAAAGTAACTTCTCAAGGGAACTAGTGTAGAATTATATGAATTGGAGATATGCAATGAAATTAAAAATGGAGGACGCTCGACTTTCTCCCTATTGATATTTTATTAAACAACTATTGGAATGTAAAATTATAAAAGCCTGTGAATACTTACATAATTGATATCAAAAGGGTAATGGTCAAGTTCGAAAACTAATGTATCTTCTTCAAACATAAATCCTCCACATGAGGATAAAAGAATTGAACTCTTCCACATAAAGATATACGGAAATTGTGCATATACGGAAGATTTTGCATATCTTCTGTATATGCGTAACTTTTTTATATATGCCTATCTTTCATAAATGTACATATTTTATATATGTGCATCTATCGTACATGTGCAACTTTCATATATACAGAGGTTGCGCCTATATAGAGGCTGCATTTTTGTGCATATATGGACACTATCCATATATGGAAGATATGCGCATATCTTTTATATATTTGTCACTTTCTTATATGCGCATATCTTCCGTATATACACATATTTAATGTATCTGCATCGTATATGCACAAATTCCATATAAAAAAATTGCGCATATACAGAAATTGTGCGTATACGGAAGATATGCGCATATCTTCAGTATATTCGTAACTTTCTTATATGTGCATATCTTCCGTATATGCACGTCGTTTATGTATCTACATTGTATATGCGCAAATTCCATATACAAAAATTGTGCATATATGCGTAAATTTCTTATATATGCATATCTTCCGTATATGAACATCTTTTATATATATGCATCTATCGTATATGCGCAACTTCTATATACAAAAATTGCGCATATACAGAAATTGTGCATATACAGAAGATATGTGCATATATTCCATATATGCATAACTTTCTTATATATGCTTATCTTTCATATATGTACATCTTTTATGTATGTGCATCTACCGTACATGTGTAACATCCATATATGGAAATTTTTCATATACGGAAATTGTGCATATACGGAAGATATGCACATACCTTTTGTATATGTGAGATTTTTCTATATGCGCATATCTTCCGGGTATACGTGCAACTTCTGTATATACACATAACCTCCATGTATGTAAAACTTTAGTATATATAACTTTTGTATATGTGCATTTTTTATATATGCGCAAATTTCATATATGCACATATCTTCCGTATATGCGTAACTTTTTTATATGTGTATATCTTCTGTATATGCATGTCTTTTATATATGTGAATCTACAGTATATGTGCAACTTCCACATACAGAAATTGCACGTATATGGAAATGTGCACATATAAGAAAGTTATGTATCTACGGAAGATATGCACATATCTTCCGTATGCACAATTTCCATATATGTGCAATTTCGATCTACAGAAATTGCGCATATACGGAAATTGTACATATACAGAAGATATGCGCATATCTTCAGTATATCCCTAACTTTTTTATATGTGCATATCTTCCGTATATGTACGTCGTTTATGTATCTGCATTGTATATGCGCAAATTCCATATATAGAAATTGCACATATACGGAAGATACGTGCATATCTTCCATATATATATATAAATTTCGTATATGTGCAAATACCATATACAGAAATTGTGCATATACGGAAATTGTGCATATACGGAAGATATGTGCATATCTTCCCTATATACATAACTTTCTTATATGTGCATATCTTTTGTATATGCACGTCTTTTTTGTATTTTCATCTACCCTATATACGCAAATTCCATATATAGAAATTGCGCATATACGGAAATTGTTCATATACGCAATATATGCGCATATTTTTCGTATATGTCCATCTTTTGTGTATTTGTATCTACCGTATATGCGTAACTAACGTTTATATGCATATATTCTGTATATGCGTAAATTTCTTATATGTGCATATCTTCCGTATATGTATGCCTTTTATATATGTGCATCTACCGTATATATACAACTTCCATATACAAAAATTGTGCATATACGGAAGATATTCACATATCTTCCGTATATCCATAACTTTCTTATATGTGAATATCTTCCATATATGTACGTCTTTTATGTATGTGCATCTAGTACATGTGCAATTTCCATATATGGAAATTTTGCATATACGGAAATTATGCATATACGGAAGATATGTGCATATCTTCTGTATATGTGAAACTTTTCTATATGCACATATCTTCCAGGTATATGTGCAACTTCCGTATATACACATAACCTCCATGTATGTGAAACTTTAGTATATATAACTTAGATTGTCAATGCTCCATTCTTTATGTGCATCATTGAAAAATGTTTGAAATTCTGGCAGCTTACCTTTACCACTCAAATCAAGAGCAGGATATCTTGAGTATTGGCTAGGCAATGGATTATAAACTGGCAATAGATGAGAGTCAAATGAGGTTTCTGATTTTTCTTTAGGAAAAAAACTGGTAAATCTATCTACTGATTTCTGGATAGAATGTACATGGACAAGATGGCTAAACAATGGTGAAGAAGGAATGTCTTTATCTTTGGACATAGAAGACAATTTTCCCAATTGTGAGGAAATATCTTCAATCTTTGTATGGGTCAACACAAAAGCTTTGTGGATTTCATTTTTGATTTCCTCAAATTGTCCATCTATTTTCGCAGAAAATGTTCTTGCTTCATTATGACCTTCTCCTACAAATCCTTCTATTGTAGAAACATAAAACTGGAAATCATTCTGACTTTTAGTTATATTGTTTACAGAGACTACCAGAGAATCTACTTGTTCTTTTTGTGCATTTGATGATGATGCATGCATATCTAAATCATTCAAAGCAGTATTGGTCCAATTTACATGTTCACTGACTCTTTGTATTTTTCCTTCTATTCCTATGGCTAAGTCATCTTTGAGGACTAAAGGTACTGATTTAACCACCTTTCTTGTTTCTTTTGGGATTATTCCTTTATATGGAGGAAAAGTAGAGGTGGATTCTATCTTACTACCATCACAAGTTGTCCAATGGTGTGTAGAAGAAGATTCCACTGATAACATCTGTAAATCCATGTTTTCTTCTTGCTTATTCCATTCATAAAAGGAATTCCATGAATCTATATAATCTATATACTCCTTCTATCTTAATGAAAGATTTGTTTTTTCTGCTAGGGATGTAGTCAAATTGAATTGCTTGGCATCTGGATGAATAAATAAATCCCAATTTATCATTCTTTTAATCCAGTTTGAATTTACTTTATACTTAGGACAACTTTCCATGAGAGAGAAGAACTTAAACATCTCAAGCTTAGATGGCCTTTTGCAGTCACTTGGGACAAAGTTCTAAAATCGGCTTGATGGGATGAGATGGTCCTTTTATTCCAAATACCCTAATACATATCTAGGCATACTTGGCGCCTTCATTTTGCTAAACATTTATGTTGGCCTTGGATCTTCATTTTCAAGGAATGGAAGTTCATGTATCATCATGACAATATCATGTGGAAATGAGATGTCATTGCATTTTGGATTTGGACAAGAATAGTTTAACATAGTAGATGGAGCTTCTCCTGTCATAGGATTATGATTTATATGGGAGGTAATATGTACAAGAGACTTTATATTTACTAATGTCTAATGGGTAGGACACTTGATTACGAAATCTGAAAATTTTAAAATTTGTGCAAGCTCAAATAACTCAATGTGGTAACATTATGTACAATCAAATAGATGATGTAACATAGATGCTTCAAAAGGAATATGATGTGAAGCTTTATATTCGTGGCATTCTCTTTCAATTTTTTGAGTAGGGATGGAGGATCTCCTTGGAAATTATAGAATGGCAGAGGAGGGATTCTCTTGAATTTGTGCATAGGTGATGTTTATTTTTATTTTTGGAGATATGGGCATGTCAACCACCCAACTTTCTATAAAACTTAATTCTTTCCATTTTATGACCTTGTTTTCAATCTTCTAATTTTGAGCATCTGCAATGACTACAACACTTGACTTTGAATCTTGGATGGGAGAATGTAACACAACAGGATACGAGGTATTTGTATGTTGAAAACAAGCCCTTGTATGGATTGAAATATTTGTTATATTTTTCTTCATATCAAATCTAGAAGTTTTGATCTGTAGTTGTAGAATGACTTTAATACATTCATCAAAGACATAAACTGATAAATTTAGATAACAATCAAACCATACTGGCCCATTGGATAGGGGAGCAACAATCCCACCAAGAAGGAAGTTAGTGTACTTGTTATGAGTGAGGTCTCTTATAGTTGCTAAGACGAATGTGTTTAATCCTCTGTGAATATAAAAAGAATAATAGAACTTTCAACCCTTAGTGTGATAATGATTGTAAAATTGCTAGGAAAGTGATTAGTGATTGTAAAATTGCTAGGAGAGGATTTTAGCCTCTAGGAGACCATTGTAATCAAAGTAGTGAATCATGGAGTAGAGGTCTTGGTTAATCATTTTGGTTCAATAGGTCAATTTTTTTTTTTTTTTAATTCAAAAAGATACTTTTTTTTTTATTCTATAGAATAGAAAAAAGAACATGTATGTTGTAGCAACATTGAGACTAATTTTCAAAATTTTTACATTATAAAAAACTTGTTATCTTCAAAGAAAAACATTGATTGGCATAGAACATCTACTGACATGTCTTTTTGTTATATTTCTACATTATTGATTGTCAAATAAGACATATATCTAATATTTGTCATAAAACTATAAGCTTTGAGATAGAAACAACAAAATTGCCAAAAAAATCTAATCATAGAAGATATGACCTATAACTCATAAAAAGGAGAAAGATTGAGGGTACATGATTGTCAAAGCAAAATTGTCTTAAAGTGCTGAAAATATATCTTCTTAATACTATTTGGATCAAAAATGTAAACATGTAAGGAGATAGAAGATTAAAACATATGTGCTAAATGGATGGAGTGAGTTCTTAGGATAAAGTTACCCTCCCATTCTTCATATGATATATATCGTGGCTCCATAATTAAGGCACTCTTTGATAATCTAGCTGTTTCTTTGTTAAATTATGTGTAGATGTGCCCAAAACTAATGTCGTGAAAGTGTTCTTTCATTTCCACAATTTTGCTTTTCCAAGACGTTAAATTTAGGACATCCAGTTGTCCCTGACTTGTTAGCCAGTGAATGACACATTTAGAATCGCCAAAAAATTTAATGCTTTTAATGTTTTTGACTTTAGAGGATAGCAGGGCCCAAACTGCAATGAGCTCGCCTTTCGTATTCGTCCTGGATCCGATTCCAATTTTGAAGCAAATAGATTTTGTTTCTAACAGCTTCATCAGTGCTCCACCCCCACATGAATTATATTGAGTAGCTTCATCAAAGAAGCATACAGGATGAGCATGAGGGATATTTGGGAGAGGAGAAAGTATTTGGGATTTGGATTTTGGAGAGGAAAATAATCCTTGTAAAGAGATATGATCTTTTAGGCTTGTGGAATGATGGGTAACGCTTCTATTTCTGAAGATAACTCTGTTTCTAAGCAGCTAGATGCCCCATGCCACAAAGATAGGGAGTGCTCAGATATATTGATATTTCTTCACTCATAAATGGAGCATATATGCAAAGGTGTTCTCAATCATATTTTCTCTAATGTTCATGACTCAAAGAACAATAGTCCATATTTCTTAACCAAAAATACATTTCACAAAAATATTATTTATAGACTGTTCGTTATATTTGCAGAGGCATCAACCATTTTGCCCCATGAAACCTCTTTTTTTAAAGCTATCCCAAGTTAAAATTTTATTATGGAGGATCAACCAAGTGAAACACCTTAAATTGTTGGGAATGTGCCACTTCCATATGAGATTGTTCCACCATCTAAAGATTGGAATGACCTTTGTGTGTGACATTTCTTCATAAGCAAGCCAACTGTTTACCTTGCCGAATTTGGCATCCAAGCTCTAGATCAACTTTTTCTTTTGTATTACTAAGTCTTACTCCATTAAGATTCATCACATTTATGAAAGAGCTCCATTCCAAAGCTAAAGGACCCACCAATCCAAGCTCTATTTAGGTCATCCAATAACTTGAGGAGGTCTGGTGAGGATGCACTCTTTTAATATTTGACAGGTAGAAAATCCCTTTGGAGTGTAAGATTTGAATCAAATTGGGGGATAGTTTGTAGACACCAGCTCCCCCTATGAAGGGATATTTTCTAAGAACAATTTGTTTTCCATCCCCTACATTCCATGCTAACGAGTTGAAGAGAGTGGGAAAGGAATCCATGAGAGCTTTCCCAATAATAAAGCCTCTTTTAATAGATTTCCCTGCTTGTTTTCTGAGCCAATCAACCATTCAATGCCTATTTAAATATTTTTCTTTTAAAACCAAACTTCAAAGAACTTCACCAAATAGGCCTCTCCACATATTTTTTAGTGCTAAGACTTTTGCAAACTAGTTCAAATTTTTGAACCCCCAACCTCCAAGACTTTTTGAGATTGATAAAGAGGTCCAACTTGCTAAATGAAAACTTTCTTTGCTGTTTTTCCCGGTCCACAAAAATCTAAACATTAACTGTCTAATGGATGTAAGGATGGCGATGGGAATCTTTTCTAACGATAACCAGTAAAGTGGAATATTTTCCAACACATATTTGACCATAATTTTTTTGTCTCCCAAGGAAAACCAATTGTGGCACCATAAGTTTATTTGTTGCTCCACTCTTCTTATCATCCACTTCCAATCCTCTTTATGGTAGTCATTCTACTTTAGAAAATAGTCAAGATATTTGATACCATTTTCCAATGAGGAAGTATGTAGGGGGAAAAAATAATGTATATCCGAGAGGATGTCCAGGCTGACAGAGAATTGGTGGAAAGAAGATTTGTTCAGGTTGATTTCCATTCCATTTGCACTGCAGAAAGGATTTATGGCTCTATGAAATGCATGTCATTCCTTTATAGTTCCCATTCCTAGAAGCAAAACGCCATCCACAAATAGAAGGTGCGTGATGAAAAGATTATGTGTTATTTTTACACCTTTTAAACTACCAATTTATTTCTCTATCAATAATAATAGACTTAATCCTTCCATCACTAGCAAAAATAATAGAGGTGACAGTGGACATCCATGTCTAAGACCTCTACTGCTACTGAACTTTTTGGAGGGGGGGCATTAATTAAAATGGAGAAATTAGCTGAAGTCACACAATCCATGATCTAGTTTCTAACGTCCAAGCCCAACCCAATTTGGAGAAGAACGAGTATAAGAAAGGACCAATTAATTATGTCAAATGCTTTATTGAGGTTCATCTTTAGCACAAGGGCATTTTGATTTTTTATTTTAATAGAATTAATGACTTCATGTGCAATGCCTATGGCATCATGGATTTGGGTATCTGCAAGAAACCCAAGTTGATTTGGAGACATCTTCTCAACTAGTTGATGCTTGATCAGTTAGCAATGATCTTTGTAATTAATTTATACACCAGATTAGCCAAGGAGGGTTTTTGGCTTTGAACATTTTGGAATCAGAAAATAATAGTAGTGTTTATGGCTGTTGAGACTTTCCTCGTTTCTCTAGATTCCTCCACCATTAAGAGAAGATTGGACCCATAACATTAAAGAAAGAAAGGAATAGTTCAATTGTCTAGCCATTAGGGCCATGAATTTTATCTTTGCCGAATTTTTTTAAAAACTCTTTGATCTCCTCAAGAGTGACAAGGCCTCCAATATAATTGGCAGTTCAAGTACTCAACAATGAAAGTTAACTCACATCAGTGCTCAACATTTTGTTGGGATTTTCCTATCGGCAAAGATCAATTATATACCTTTCTTCAAAACCAATGGGTGCAAAGTTGTCAACATTATGCCATGACTCTCCAATGTGGAATTTAAACAGTTAATGGAGAAAATTAATCAGCTTTAGGAAGAAATTGTCTCGTTGCACCATAATCAATTGGTGTCCAATCTGACCATTGTTGTGGATGATCCAGGTGGATATTGATGGCCACCTGCCTATTCCACCTAGACCTCCAGTAAGTTTCATCTGTTTCTTGTTTACTTCAACATTTACTATTTTTAGCAATTTTTCAGGTCTTGAACTTCTGGAGCAATTTTGACCCCCTAAAGAGTTAGGTCCGTTGCAATTTTATGTCTACTGCAAATCTTGTAGTACTCAGAGAGACCTTTCCAACAAGGTATCGTATGTGCCAAACAGATATAATATGACCAAGTTATGACTGTGAGAAGTTGGCTGCCCAACTAACCCCAACGAGGCCCACAAACTCTTGGCGTTACATCCCTAGGGTTAGGGTTTTGGTTGTTTAGGGTTTTATCTTGTTTATCAATAATAAATAGGCCTTTGAGCCTCATTATAACACAGTTCAGAGGCATGTAGCTACCACATCTCTTCTTAGAGATAAGCTACCATCGCCCAAGCTAGTTTATTTCCATTTTATTTGTAAGCATAGTTCAATATTTTTTTATTAATGAGATGAAGTCTTTTTCTGCTGCATGTCTGTATTTATGATTACATTGTAATTTGTTGTGTTCTTCATTAAGTTTGGATCAGTGGACCTATTAGTTGAACATAGAACCTTAATACACATAATGATGATGAGCTCTCTAGTCTCCACTAACAAATTGAAGGCATTCAATTTCTTATTGAGATGTGAACCTCAAATCCATCTCCCTCCAGTGATGACATTAGTATAGCTGCACAAAATTTACCTTATCTTGATGTAACAATGTTCCCCCCAAAAGGGGGAATCAAGGTTGGGTGATGACATTCCTCTTTGAGATACCTAACATGTTAGTCTACTCATGTTGTCAAATTCCGTATGTTTTTTTGGTATGTACATGCATGTAGGAATAGTAGCTTGGACATAAAAGAACTCAAAACATTTGGCATAGTGGGCATTCCAAAGGTAGATAGGGGATATAAATCAACAAATGGAATTTACCCATCTTTTGATGTATTTGTTGCATCCACACACATTTTTAAATCCAATTTTGTATAGACAAAATGAGACTTAAATTACTCTTATCTCAAAACTCTTTTATGAGATATAAATATCACAATATTTTAGTTCAAAAATATCTTCAACCATTGTATTTTTATGATATAGGTTTTTATCTAAATGTTTGTAGAATGTCGATATATCAATAATGTTAAGTTGAAGCATAATAGTAAGCTTTTGTTTCCAGGGCTATTGAGAAACCATTCATGTACACCATATTTTCACATTTTCCCATGTCGCTTTTCGCTCATAGATCGCTATGAAGGAAAATCCTACAAATTCATGCTCAATTTCCAAACCACTACAAAGGTTAATTAAGAAACAATCATCAAATATCTGCAAGTCCCTTATGGCATCTCTATCAAGAAGACCAAACAATGTCATCTTCCTTGTACATATTAACATGCGAGATTCCTTAGTTTAAAATTATAGAATTTGAAATAGTAAAAATCAAAATTTTATGTGCTCCATGATTATCATTTGAAACACTTAATTTCATATATCCAATTTTGTATGATAAGATGATATAAATATTATTCTATCTCAAAAAATGATATTATTTTTAATTTCATATGCCTAATATATAATGTATAGACAAGATGAGACATATATTGACTTGTTTCTCTCTCTCTTTTCTCTCTTCTCTCTATAATATATATATATATATATATATATATTTATTTCATTTTTTATTTTGTATTATACAAATTAAACCTCTATTATTTTTATTTTAGAAAAAACTACATTATTTTTATATATTCTAGAATTTCAATTCTTATTTCTTAAAACTTTACAAAATCAGTAATCAATTTATCTTAAACTAACATAAAAATATACTAGTTTCAAAATTACTATTTTCAATTAATTTAATATTTCAAAATTATTATTTTCAATTGATTTAATATTTCAAAAATATATGTTATTTTTCCATTAAAAAAACGTGTCAAACCAAAAACATAAAATTGAGAATTTACAATCTCCTAAAAAATCATTTAAATACTAAATCCCCTAAACAATAATTTAAAGACTAAATCTAATTAATTGGTATTAAGTCTTCTCACATATAATATCTATACATAATATAATTTATTTCACAATCAGTGAGTTAAATCTTTATACATAATATAATTTATTACTAATTATTTCACAATTAGTAAACTAAATCTTTATGCATAATATAATTTATTTCACCGTTAGTAAGCTGAATCTTTTCAAATATATTATGTATACATAATATAATTAATTTCACATCACTAAGGTATTTTTATTTATTCCATAAAAAAAAGAGTTTGCCATATATTTTCATATATATTATATTTATGTGAATTTTTTTAACTAACAACTTAAAAATATTTCCATAATAAAAAACATTTAAAAAAATCAATTATATGAATTTCCATATTAAGAAACCATAGAAAAGCTAAATTTTAATCTATTTTCTTAAAAAAATAAAATTACGAAGGGAAATTTTCTTCCTAAAATATTTTTGATGAAGTTTAAAATCATATTCATTTCCTCATACAACCATAAATTTATATTCCTTATCCTAATTTATGTAAACATTGTAATAAAGGATGTGTGAATCATCCTTCAGAGGTGACCATCCAAAGTTTCCAAATCTTAAATCACACTCAAAACTCTGTTTAATTTATTAACAAGTTCATTTCATTATAGGTCAAAGATAAATGAAATTACAACGGTCTGACTCTCCCTTCCAACACGAATGTGTTACACAATTTCCATCGGAAATTTAAGGGAAATTTAATGGAAAAACTCTGAACGAAGCTTAATGCTCCGCGTACGATTTGAACAGGTACACATGATTGCATACATGTTTTTATGATTCATATTACAAATAAGAAAAATAATGGAATGCCATAATACCAATATGATTTTATGATTCATATTATAATAAAATTAATGGAATGCCATAATTCCAATCATTTTTAGAATCTGGTCACGGCCTATTATTGGCCAATCAATGACCACAAATAAGATATAGCTTCTGCAAAATTGTGTGTACCAGTCAAAGTATATGGAGTCTGCATTGGCAAGAATGCAGAGCATTATTTGTGAAAAGCAAAACCAGAATATAAAATCTTTGAATATCATATGTATGGCATTGAATGATGCAGAGCAAATGCTTTTTTTTAAATGTTATAATGAAAGAAGTTTATTTCAAACATTGAGACCATGCAAAAAAATTTCGAAATGTTACAACAAAAGTAATTTATTTTGAACTTTGAGACAAAGGAATCACCAGGTTAATTCCCATAAATTTCTGGGAAATAACCAGAAATAATTTCCTACATACTCTTGCACATTGCTTTCAACAAACACATGGGTGTCATAGTTGTTCCCAGTTACAGAGAAACCCAATGAAACAATCAACTTCTCTGGGCTTCCAGTCTCCCCAGACGGAGCATTTGGTTTGTATGTAAAGGTGGATTAAAGGAAAGGTAATTTACCTCAAAGGTTCCTTGCTTTTCATCTTAGGAACTTTCCTCCAGCCAGGGCTCAGCACACTTCAGGTGACATTAGTTGTACTATAGTATGTTAACAACTAGTACTTCTTTCAGACAGAAGGAAGAAACAAGAAACAGACAAATGGCTAGCCTGCCAAAGTACAAGGAGGAAGAAGAGCGTTATATGGTTAGCCCGCCAAAGATCAAATCGTGAGTTAATGGAATCGATCCCTAAAACACACACAGGAGGGGAAAACTGCAACATTGCCAGAGTTATCTATACCTGTATTCAGCTGTATAGGTCATAACAAAAATTGCAAGAATTTTGCATTTTATTGAAAATTTGCAGCTAAATATAAATTCCTCCACGGAAAATAACCTTATGAGCTTATGGAGAATCAAGGTCCAAGTCACGCAGGTCACGCAGTTCTTCCCTTGGAGTCTGTAATCTCCATTTCAATGCATTTACATGCTTTATTCTTGTCTCTGTTGGGACTTCAAAAAAAACTGACCGTAATATGCAAATAAGCAGTTCAAAATATAAATTTACACGATTTTGCATTTTATTGAAAATTTGCAGCTAAATGTAAATTCCTGCACGGAAAATAAACTTATAAGCTTGTGGAGAATCAAGGTCCAAGTCACGCAGTTCTTCCCTTGGAGTGTGTAATCTCCATTTCAATGCATCTCCATGCTTTCTTCTTGTCTCTGTTGGGACATGGAAAAAAACCGACCGTAATATGCAAATAAGCAGTTCAAAATATACCAACAAACTTCAACAGAAAGGGAAAAGAGAAGCCATACCTGAAAATTTGAATGAATGCAAGTTGCAGAGATTATAGGTGTCTTCGCTGAACTGGATCTTGGTGTTCCTGTAGCTGTTCGGCTGCACAAGAAAAGATCTTGGTGCCCCTGTAGCTGTTCGGCTTCACAAGATAAGAGTTGTTCTGCTTCACGATATCCCATAATACCTGCCCTGGTGCGGCTTTCATACTCTGTGCAGCTATACAAGCTAAAACCCTATCTATATCGCTCAACAAATAGGAAAAAAAATGGAAACGGGGAAAATATAAAATGTATTGAATGAAAATGGAGAAAACTCGATGCGGTGCTCTGCTATGCCTCAGCGTCGTGCCAATGAATCCTTGCTGGTGCTCCTCGGCAGGACTTGTGAGTATCAATTGCGGAGGGAAAACAAAACATGCTGTCACTGAAGTCTTGGTCATTGAATTTCTCAGCAGGAGCGTGATTTGTTTTTCCTCGCAACCGATACCGAAATCCTCTGCCCAAAGCTTTAATTGACAAGAAAAGAATAATATGAACATGGGCACAGAATCAGCGACGAGGGTCTAGCTATCAGTAGTAAATCAACGATACGAAATACAGGCTGTCAAGTTCCTTCGATGAATTTATACCCAAATTTCAGAGATGTTGCGACGCCATCGGATGAGTAAGGTAGTTAAAGAACTTTGCTCTTAAACTAAGCAGAAGCGATTGGTGTATTTAACCAAATATTGGTCCCGTTTTCATCCCGGAAAATACAGAGCAATACTAATTTATAAAGAAAATAACTAAATTTCTAACCCAAAAAAAAAAACCCTCGTATCAGCACTCGCTGCTCAATCGGCAGCGGAGGGCTTATTCAACTTCTTGGCCGAAGCCCTTATTTCTCCGATTCATTTTCCACAAAACCTCATATCACCACTCTCTGTTCAATCGGCAACAGAGGGCTTATTCAATTTCTTGGCCTAATCCCTTGTTTCTCCAATCCATTTTCATCACCTGCGCCCTTATTTCCGCAATCCATTTTCTCTCCAATCCATTTTCATCACCTGCGCCCTTATTTCCGCAATCCATTTTCAGATCAGACCACCCTTTTGGGGAGGGGGGATTTGGTCTTTAACAGAGGATTAACCGAAGAAATTGTGGTCTACTTCATCGATCCCTTACCACTTAGCTATCCAAGCAAACTACCATGCTAAATTTTGCTTACCTCTGTGAGTTTATGTGATAGTCTCCTCTTCGAACTCGATCCGAGCATTCGACCATACGTCTTCCATCGCTGGAAGTACCACTGAAACAGATAGGTCACTTTCACAGGCAGCAGTACACTGACGGCAAGGATAGCACCTAGGTGCAGAGCATTTAATACTCTTGTTGGTGGGTTACATCATCGAATTTAAATCATTTTAAATCTGAGGATATTGAAAAGAATCTATAAAGTATTAAGATGTAGCAACCTGTGTTAGTGGGATGATAGCGACTTCTATGGAAATGTACCCCAAATAAAATGAAAGTGGTTTGTATCTGGGTAAAAAAAATTCAAAAATTCTTGCAATAGCAGTACTTGAATCTTTTGTTTTTTATGGTGGAAATAGATTCACTACCATCAAAAACCTCTAAAGCACCAAAAATATTGAAATTTGATAACTATAACTTAGATTTTAAAAAAAAAAAAAAAAAAAATCCAGCGAGATTTTATCAAAATATGACCAGAATTTCCGTGATTTTCAGGGCAAAAAAGCAGTCTGGTTAGACTATAGCATTGTTTTCATCATGTTTGTTTAAATGTCTTACATCTAACATTAAAAACAATACATAGTAAGTTGTGTGGAATTTTTTTGTGGATTTTGCGTGAACATTCAAAATTTTCTTAAATGAAGAGATAGGATATAATTAACTAATCATGCAATCCATTTCCTAATTCAAGCTATTAACTATTTCCAAAATATGTTAACCTATTATAAATCTATTTTAACCACAAGGTTATTGACCACCAATTTCTTAATATGCAAACCTCCTCTTTTAAAGTGTAAAACTTGAAAAAAGTTTTGCATGCCAAGAGATTAAATATTTTTTTGCTTAACAAATCAGCGGTTTATAACCAAGTCACTCAAAGTTCACCAAATTTCATTCCGATACGAATTTATTCAATGAAATTACCAAATCTCAATCAAACGCTATTAATTTCACAAAAATCACTTGAAATTATATTGAAATTCAAGTTTATTATAAATTACAAGAAATTCAAAAAGTTTGTAATAAAATATTAAAAAAAAATAAAACCCTAAATGTTAAAAACCTACTTCATAAAAAAAATAAAAAACCAAATTTATTATAAAACTTACAAAAAAAAAAAAAAAAAATTGTTAATAAAAATATAAAAATAAAATATAAAACCCTAAATGTTAAAACCTACTTCGTAAAAAAATAAAATGAAATTGACTACACTAAAAGAATGTTATCTATGAATGTTAAACTTAACAATGAGGGAGAGACCAAGAGATCAATACAGATTAAATTAGCTTTGAAAAAATGTTGAAGTTCATTAATTTACATACAAACACAACATTTTTTTAAATAGTATTTTTCATTTTTATTGATATATATTTTTATTTTTAGTAATTTTGATATATTTATTTTTTTATTTATATCATATACACTTAAATTGCATACATTTACATATTTATAAACAATTATAATAGAAGTGTAATATTTCAATCAATATAAAAGTTAAATATATGAAAGAAACAATGTAATAAAAAAACATTTTATATAATATATATATATACTATATATATATATATATAAAAAGAGACGATAATAGGAAGTATTATGTTTTAATATGTATAAAAATTAAATATGTAAAATAAAAAAACACACACATATAAAAGCTATATTAATTTTACATATCTATAAATAGGTATAGCAAAAGTATAATATTTAATAAATATAAAAGAAATGTGTATGTATTATTAAAAAAAAAAAAAATTGTTGTCATTTATTATTTTTGAATGTGTGTGAGTCAATTTTTATTATTTATTTATTTGTTTTTTTATACAGTTAAATTATATAAATTTATATATTTATGAATAGTTATAATAGAAGTATGGTTAGATGAGGACTTTGACTTAGCTAACAGATTCAAAAGAAATTATGAAGACAATTGAGAAATTATTTGGTACCGAACTAATCAAGCTTTGTAATTTCCAAAACTTGATAATTTGTAATGGGATTAATAAGTGGTCAATCTGTGGCCAAATGACTTGCATTCATGAGCTTGGCACTAATGTTGTGGATTATGTAATATCTCATATGCATGTCCTCAACTGTATTATAAATTTTTCCTCCTAAATGATTGTGGGCCACATTTTGAACACAGACATCTATCTTTAACTTTAAACCTTGACATGCACACCACCCACATGAAAAAGAATTGTGAGAGTCAAAGGCACATTTGTTTCACAGAAGTAAAATGGATATCTTCTTAGAGGATTTAGGTTTGTTAGCATATAATGATAACATTGATTGCATCTACCATAGTTTTAATACAACCCTTATCACTACCATTAACAAATTCTCTATCAAAGTGTTGTATAAAAAAAATAATAGAACTTCCAACCCTTGATGTGATAATAATTGTAAAATTGCTAGGAAAGTGATTAGAGATGCTCCTAACGAAATTGTAAAGGTTGAAAAATATGTACAAAGCTCTTATCAAAAGGAAGAAAAGTTCCTATATATACAAGAGGCAAGAGCGAATTCTTCACCTTTTTAAAGCTGAGCATAGAAAGTTTTGGAGGAATATACTTGTTCATAAAACGAAAGAAAATAATTCAATCCCCTTAAAGAATTGGAATAAATATTTATGACTCCCTAGACACCATGGGCAACATCTTAAACACTCCTATAGAAGAGGATATATTTTCTTTGGAAGACGTGGAGTTTGGGATTAAGAAACTCACTAATGGGAAACCAAGGGATATTGAAGGATACCAAGCCGAAATTTAAAATGGGAAAGGTTTATCCTCATCCCTCATATACACAAGCTCCTCAATTTGGTAGTGAAACACAGCTTCCCTAAGCCTTGGACGCAAGCCTTATTATGTCTATCTTTAAAAGTGGAGATATAATATTCCCTCTAACTACAGGACCGTTATGATTAGCCACATTTTAACCAAACTATATGGGCTAATTTTGGAAAACAAGATTTGCCTTTGGCTTGAAAGCCATGGTAATAGAGCTAAAGGGCAAGCTCGTTTTAGGAGACATCACTCAATTGTTATCTATCTTGTTACAAATAGGATCATTGCTAAGGAATGTCACAATAATAACATTGATCTCTTATGTTGTTTTATTGACTTTAGAAAAGCTTTCAACGTGGTTCCTTGGGATAAGCTTTGGCAAAGACTTGAAGAGATAATGGTCCATCTCGAGTTGAGGGTTACTGTGACTAGGCTATACAAGGATGTTATTGTCAAGCTTAAGACCATCGAGAATTGGTCTTTAAATTTTGTTGTATATATATATATATTTTATTTATATCATACATGCTTAAAGTATATAATTTATATTATAAGCAAATATAATAAAAATATAATATTTCAATAATATATAAAACTTAAATATGTGTGTGTATTAAAAAAAAAAAAAAAAAAAAAAAATTATTTTGGTTATGATATATATAAACACATCTATATCTTCATTTTATTCTTATCCAACAAACAAGATAAAAAGATACTAAGCCAATCATTGACTTAGTGCTTTGTGCTTATTATGTGCCAATTTTAATTGGACAATGTAGAAAATACTTTGTCCCTTAATGATTATAAATAACATTAAATAGGTCAATGTAGAAATTATGTTATACCTACATGCTTATTAATCACTATCATGGTAGAAACTCTATTATTTTACTCATTATCTATTATATAATTTTGGACAATACTTATAATATAGAATGGATCATACTTGATTAGTTTTAATTTTGGATTATTTTATCATTACTATATCATGTTTAGGTTGGGGGCAATCCACATGTTGGCGAGAAGAATAATTTGTCCACTAGTTCGATGTTGTCAATAAGATTGAATGAAACTTGATCAAGCTTGGATGACACTTGGCATGGTGTAATTCTTACAATCGATTCCAACTTTCAACTCTACCCATGAGTTTTGAATTGAAATATAACAAGGCCGCATAGCTAGTGTTCCTTACCGCTTAGTTTAATAAAAAAAATTATTGTCATGATGTGTTGTATGTACTCCAAATAATAATAAAATTGTAAAATGAGTTATATGAATATTTGTTTAAATTTTTTTTATTAATTTTTTAATATAATTAAACATTTTTTGGTAGATAAAATTATATATATATATATTATTGCATTGAGAAATGATAACAAGTTAATAATTATTTATTTAATATGAATGATGGCATTTCTTTATATATGTTCTATTATAGTTACACTTGCATGCATTAGAGTATAGATTGATATAATTAAGGTTGTACAAATTTAACATGTTATTTTTACATATTTTTTTAATTAAAAATAAAACTCATAAAAATTGTTTATTCAATACTTTACAATAATGAGAAAATATAATTTTTGAATTTAATTACAAGCATTTGTATTATGGTACATAGTAATTAATATATAATGTTAATTTTCAAATTATTTATATTTATTGTACATAGTGATATAATATTTAGTAATTAATGATAGAGTGCACAGAAGTCAATTCTTGCCATCATTACACAATAAGAAGGGAGACATTTCAACCAATCATATTTGAGATAAATAGAAATAAATTTTATTTAAAAATAATAAATTTAATTTCATAATGTTAAACTTTGACTAGATTTTAAATTTTTTTAGTCATTGAAAAATTAAATACATTATATCCTCACAAGCTACGAGTATAATAAAGACAAAATACCTAATGTTTGTAATCACTAGTAATATCTCATGCATATATATCTCAACAGATATATAGCATTTAATAAATATCTTTGCTAACATACCAAACTATACCATTTAGAACATATAGGTATATCATGCATCAAAACCTTATTTTATTTAATAATTATGTATGATAGCAAAATAAAGTTTGACTTAGATTATTTCATATTTAAAAAAAAACTTAATGGTATAAATCTTATGTCAAAACTATATTTTATAACATTACCTAATTTTGGAACTAGAAAAAGACATGTTGATTTTGGGCTTTGTGTTTGACCTCCACCTGTGGCTTCAATGCCTCGTCACAAATTCCATCTCCAAATCCCTTAAAGCTTAGAGCTTGTTGTATTGTTTCGTCTTGTTTTCCAAAAATTAAGATAGATCCAATTAACATCCTTGGATGTGGTGCTACACATTGAGAGTTGTATGCAAGGCTCATGACCAGTTAGTAAAACATGTCACATTAAGTTTCAAGTTTTTTAATTTGTTGTTTCTACTAGATTACAATCTCTAACAAGGCCGCATCGCTAGCGCTCCTTGTCACTTAGTTTAGACATAGTCAAATTAAAGTAAATAAATGGAAAATAACAAATTATAGTCAAATTAAAGTAAATAAATGAAAAATTAGCGAAAAAGACCAAATTCTTTGATTCACTTTTTGCATCAAACCATTAAAAATAAATAAATAATGTTTAGTAAATCTTGACCACCCAAAAATAAATTGTTATTTTTATTGGATTACACAAACATAAATTTTAATTGTAGTAATTGTTTTGATCCTTTAATTGCATTGAATTTAGAAAAAAAATTCATTTAAAAAAAAATGTTGAAAAATATACTTTAAATTTGGATTTTTCCAAATACATTTTTAACTAATTTTATTTAAAACCTAATTGAAAACTTATTAAAATTGCAAATAAATACTTTCAATATTTAAAAAAAATTAAATTTTTATTTATTTATTTAAAACACAATTTTTAATAAAATAAAAATATTTTAAATTTTAATAAATGAAAACTAAAATTTTAAAATATAAATGTTAATATCAATTATAATATATGTCAATTACTACCTTAATAATAAATTTATTACCATATTAAGCTTTAATAATAAATTTAATACTATAATATGATCAATGATAAAGTTAACCAATCTGATCCAAAGGAAGGATGAAGGAGGTCTGGGGTTGAGAGATCCTGAAGTTTTGAATAAGGTTCTAGGGGCCAAATTATGGTGGAGGTGGCTGCAAGGAGGGACAGATGTATGGAAGAAGATATGGGACTACAAATACAATATGCTGGAACAAGTAGAGGAAAAACTGAAAATCCAGAATACCCCTCAAGGTTCATCAATTTGGAACTTGGCAAGCCAGAACAGAGAATTGATTAAACAATATGCCTTCTGGGAGATCCGGGGGGGAGAAAAAGTTGCTTTCTGGGAGGATGGATGGCAACAAAAACGAAAGATGAACGAAATTCATATCCTTCAACCCCTCCATCAGAAAGCACAAAGGCTAGGGATGGCTAAAGTAAAGGACTATTGGATGGAAGAAGAGGGCAGCGAAATATGGAGAAAAATAGAAAAGACCAAACGAATGGACCGAGAACACAAGTAGAGAAATAGAAGAAGGCTACCTGAGAGAGATGGAACTCAGAAAAATTAGAAACAGGACTGGTGAGGACATCCTCAGATGGGGCCAAATAATGAGAGGATCTTTTACAGTAAAGGAAGCCTACTTCCTGAGCACAAGACAAAATCAGGAGGTAGAAGAGCAAGACTGGAAAAAGTTATGGGAAAGCAAATGGTGGCCAAAAGTCACAATCTTTACTTGGTTGGTCCGAAAAGGAAAGATTTTAACCTGGGACAAAATCATCAAGAGGGGATTTCAGGGGCCGTCAAGATGCAGCTTATGTAACGGGGAAGCAGAGAACCAAGAACATCTTCTAAATAGGTGCCCTTATGCAGAACACATTTGGGAAAAGATCAGAGAGCTATTTGGTAAAACAATGAGGGACCAGACAAACATCAGTCTGACCATAAGACAATGGGGAGCAGGGCAATTCCAAATCAAAGTGAGTAGACGAATATGGAGTTTGGCCGTTGGTTTTGCAATATGGTTCATATGGAAGGAACGCAATAAAAGAATTTTCAAGGGGCAAAACAGTAGGCCAGAAAAGGTTTGGGATGAGATAAGTAAAGCAATCAGAGAAACAGTACTGTCAGAAAAATGGGACAAGGAAGATTAGAAGATGGATCAAAGGGAAGGAAGAATAGCCTCACAGCTAAATCTAGAATTCAAGTTGATATACCCAAGGAAAGAGAGACAAAGCAATCCTCAGGCCCGAAGCCCAAATCGTTTCTGCCTCCCTGCTCACCACTCCATAAAATTAAATTTTGATGGAGCCTCGAAGGGTAACCCAGGCCCGGCAGGTCTTGGCGGTCTCTTTCACGATGGAGATGGAAGAACCAGGTGGGTGTTCGCTGAGTGGGTCGGAGAAATGACGAACAATGAAGCGGAACTTTGGGTCGTTTATGAAGGTTTAAGGATAGCGGTTCGAAATCGATACTGGAACCTGGAAATAGAAGGGGATTTGCAGATCGCGATTGAGATGCTGCGGAAACTCAAGAATGGGCAGAGATGGGATAAAGTGGCCAAGAGTTGGAGGACAACAGCCATCATAAAAGACATTGAGGAAATGTTAAACAAGATTGAATATAAAACCATAAAAAATGTCCGCCGAGATGGGAACAAGGCAGCAGACTACCTTGCAAACTGGGGTAGCAAGGAAGCAGGGAGCAAACTGGATAAAAGTTGGTCATCCCTGGAGAGGGATCACAGCTGGGAAGGGCTCAAAACTATTCTAAACCTTGATCATGAGGAAGCAACAAAGAGTTAGTTTGAAGGAAACTGATCGCCCGATTGGGCTGGATGACACGACAAGGATTAACGTGACGTCCTGGCGGCGCACGTTTGAAGGAGTAATGAAGACTGAATGTGGGAGGAATAAGGCAGGCAGGTGGAGCGTTTGGCAGGGAGAACAGGCTTTCAGTAGTGCAGGTGATCCGAGCAGTGGATGGGACGGCAGAACGACGAGCAGGCAGCTCCATTATGTGATGGGAAGTGAGAGCAGATACAGCCATAATCCCGGTAATGATTCAACCAGGCCGTGTGATGTTAGAACCGGGAGGAAGAGAAGGATAACCGTCTGCGAGGATAGCCATAATTCAGTCTGCTGCGAACAGGTGTGCTGGGGGGCAGGGTTGCGAGGTGAGGAAGACTTAACAGAGGTAGACTGCTACTAGGGGTGTTGCTGGTTTGAATTAATTACCGTGAGGAAGGCGCGAGGAGGAGGCTGCAGCGGAAGCAGGACAATGGAAGGAGAAGGCAGCGGAAGTGGGAGGAGGTGGCTGCGAAGCGGGGGGAAGGAGATCCATTTGAAAAGCCCGGCGGATTTGAAGGGCAAGCGGAAGGTTGATGCAGAGGGGAATCTGCGCGTACAGTTTGTGGAGATTTTGGAAGGGGAGAATGAGGAACAACAGGACATCCAGGAGGAGGAGGTCTGGCGGAACCGTTGGAAATGCCTGCCAGGGGAGGATGGTGAGGATATTGAGAATGCGAG
Source organism: Pinus taeda (assembly GCA_000404065.3). Taxonomy (NCBI): domain Eukaryota; kingdom Viridiplantae; phylum Streptophyta; class Pinopsida; order Pinales; family Pinaceae; genus Pinus; species Pinus taeda. The sequence continues at coordinate 39,256 of APFE030268795.1, read as the reverse complement.
GGACCAGGCCGGTGGCAGGAACAGAGGCGGCCTGCGAGGCAGAGGGCGAAGGGGTCGAGGCCGGAGAGGCCGAGGTGGTCGTCAGCGGAGGGATGTGGCGGAGGGGAGAAGCCGGAGGGGACGTCGGTGCAGCCCTTCCCAGGAGCAGGAGGATGAACCAGCGGAAGGCGACGACCCTAGGCGGAACAGACAGACCATAAGCGAAAGGATTCGAATGGCAGAGAAGGATTACAAAGAAAATTCAAATCCAAAAGTCAGGAAAATAATGGATCATTGGGAAGAGGAAGCTATTCAGGCACAGTCAGAAGAGGAAATGGAAGATTAGGCTGCCATTATGCCAGACCCTGGCCATACCAAGGGCAGGATGACCCTGTATAAACAATCCCTCCATCTTTATTGGGTCATGAAGCGTCTTATGGCAAAAGCCTTAGAGCAGGTTGCCAGGGAGATGGCAGAAATGGTCCAAAGCCTCCCCAATGTCAAAAAGGAACTGAAGGACATAGTTATTACCATGCTCTTGCAGGAGAAAAGATTAGAGGATCTGCAGAAACAGCTGGTGGCCAGTGGAGTTTTGGTAAAGCAAGAGAAAGGCCAGTAGACTGCACCAGACAAGTAGTGCTCGACGGAATGGTCCTGGTTTTTCTGAAAACTCTTGTTTTGCTTTCGTTTTGCATGCGATATATAGCTGTTTTTATATGCAGAAAGAACTTAGTAGGTGATAGTATGACTATAGCTATAGAAACTGATTTGGAAAACTGGTCTGACACAATGGTTAACACTCAATTTTGGTTAAATTTGCCTTGTCTGGATGGTCAAGAGTCTCGGTTTCCCTTCGGGGCAGGATGAGACCATGATGTAACTGTTGTATATATTTTTTGTTAATAGAAATGGACATACTCAATTTACAAAAAAAATGATAAAGTTAACCAACTACAATGACTAAAATGAGTGGATTGTTGCTTAGTACCCACCCCTTATGCAAAAAGTATTTGGTAGCAGCTGATGAAAAGGAGCTTCCCATTAAACTAACAAAAATCTAGATCCACTTCACCTTCTTTCAAAGATCAAGAAACCTCATAAAGTATACCTAAAATGAAAACACAACAAAACAAAGAATAATATAAGAGGGAATTGGTTCATCGCCTTATAGATAAGCAGCTAGGATCCATTGAATGATTTGTAAGGATGGAAAGCATGAATTACCAAGACAACGATGGAAGGATCCTCTTCCAATATGTACTACTTAGTGTTGAGATTGCAACAAGATGATGGAGCTTAGTGAAAAGAGTCGCCTTCACTAAGTGGGCCCGCAGGCAAATTATGGCGCAAACTCTATTTTTAGACTATGTCTATTTTTAGACATATGGATCATGTCTATGAGTTGCAGGATGTTGTTTATGGATGATTGGTCAAGTTGGCAAAAATAGATGGACTTCTATTTTTAAACAACAATGGTGACACTATCAATTCTAATTATAGAGAAGTAAAATATTATTAGCTTATAATAATATTTAGACTATAAACTTTATCTTATTCTCTTGGAGCACTTCAGTTTGAGCTACAGATGTGGAACATGTAGCTGTCAGAAGGAAATACGTTTTCTTTGTGGGTAAGTTGAGTTGTTGCATGCATGACTTCAGTTAGAACTCAATTAGATGAGTTTGGTGGAGTTGATTGTGGAGTTGATGGAGTTGTGTTCAGTTTGACTTGGTTAAACTAGTTGTAATTAGTCTAACTGCAAATAGACTAATGATGAGTTGTTAAACTAATTATTAACTCATAATACAACTAAAGAATACATCAGTTAACTCAGTTGCATGTCAGTGCATGTTCAGTTCAGCAGGGACAGGTGTTAGAGGATTAGATTGCTATCAGTTGTGACTATAGTTGTGCATGAGGATTTTCACAATCAATGGGATTGATTTATGCCAATGAGAATTGGCCAATACCAAGTGATTATAGCCTCTGGTTCAACCATTCTCATCCATTCTTGAGCAGGTATTGAGCAGTGGAGGCAGGCAAGCAGTGGAATAGATTTGGAGATCAGATCTGAGCTGTATTGTGTGTAACAGGTGGAGATAGTGCTGGATACTTGTGAGAAGTATTGACTATTGTAATGTTACATGTTCTCAATCATTAATATACAGATAGTGTGGGGTTTTTCAGCTGTAAGCTTTCCCCGGGTTACATATTGTGTTAATGTGTGCATGCTCTTGATGTTTTATTGTTATTGATGCTGCTATATTGATGATCAACATAGAGGAGCTTATGTATTGTGTATGTATTCCACAATAGTACATGATCAGGATAATAGCCATTGAATATGTGTTTATTATTCAAAATTTCTACACTTCCTCCCCTTCCCCTAATCATAAATCTGATAAAGGGAAAGAGCCATGCGTATCCGTCACCCCCCTTAATTCCCCTGTATCCTACCCTATCAATTCAGTGGGCAGTGACCTTGATTACCTTCTGAGTAAAAAATCTCTTGAACTTCGTCCGCTTATGATTCACAAACCTGGGAAGTCGAATTCTCCTCATATCAGTCCAAACTTAGCAAAGAATATTACTGTGCGAAGGAAAAATAAAAGGGGAAGTAGGCATTTCAGGGGTAGGATGGACTTAACTGGCAGTGTGATTTGTGAGCTTTCCCTTACTGATGTTCCTATCATTGACATTTCTGAAAACGGACCTCTTAGAGCTAGCATGCCCGAACATGGCCCATCATGACTTGCATTCTATCCATGAATATCAGGGGTCTTGGGGCATACCATAAATTCCTGGCCCTTAAAAACCTTTTTCACTCGGCCCATCCTAAAATTATCCTTATTCAAGAGATGATGCATAGTTCCACTAATTTTATTGCCTATTTCAGAAGAATGTATCCTTCATGGCACATTGTTGCTTCAGAGGCAAATGGTCTGTTTGGGGGTTTGATAGTCCTATGGGACCCGGACTGGATTAAAGCCAAGGCATTCAAATGTTTTGTTGGAATCCTCATCTCTGCTCTTTTCCGGGGATATGCCGACCCCATTAACATATTGAATATTTATGGCCCATGCAACGACAAACTTCCCTTTTGGGAAAAATTATTGTCATCTGAATTATTTGACATAGATTCCTTGATGATTGCGGGGGACATGAATATTACTTTAAATTCTGAAGAAGTATGGGGAAATGGAAGGAGAAAAGACACGCTTGCTGAACGTATAAAAAATGGGATGATGTGCCGGAACCTTATTGATATATGCCCATCCCGGATGCAACCTACATGGGACAATGGTAGAATATACAGGGCCTACATAGCTAAAAGATTAGATCGTTTTATATTTCATATTGGCATCATTGATCGTCTTGGTATGCCAAAGTCTTTCATTGAAAATTGCTTTATATCGAATCACAGGCCAATATCTCTTAGATGGAAGGAGCAGGGTATTAGGAAAGGATATCCTTTCAAGTTTAACAGAACCTGGTTAGAGGATCCTGATTTTAATGAGCTCATAAATAGATCCTGGAAGGTTTTCCCTCCTCTTGAACATTCATCTTCTACTATGTCTTTCATTGATAAACTATCTTTTATCAGAAAGATTGTCAAGGAATGGCAATATAGGAAAAGACTAGAACATAGGAAAGAACTTCAGAATATTCAAAAGGAACTAGACAGGATATCTAGCGTTTTTGCTGCACATTCACTTCCTCTTCAATTGCGATGTTATATTAAAGATCTAGAAAGGAAAAAACAGAAGATTCTGGATTTGGAAGAAGCCTCGTGGAGGCTGAAAAGCCGTGCCATTTGGCTTAAAGAAGGAGATAGGAACTCGAAATTTTTTCACAGATTTGCAAATTATAAATGTGAAAAAAAATCTATTTGGAAGATAAATGATGGGGAGGGGGGCTTTCTTCACTCGCAGCAAGACATCTCTAATGAGGTGGTCAATATTTTGAAAATCAATATAGAAGAACCGGAGATGGTAGGATTGAGGACATTAACTGGAGGATTTCCTTGTATCCTCAAATGTTTGATGCAGTCCAAAATTAATCCCTTTTCCAGCAACTAAAAAAAGAGGAACTGTTGGGGGTCATGAAATCCTTTGAGAAAGACAAGAGTCCTGGCCCGGATGGGTGGACGATTGAATTTTTTATTCATTTCTTTGACCTCATCAAAACAGACTTGCTGGGGATGGTCGAGGAATCTCGAATAACAGGTAATATTCATCAGCACATATCTTCTACTCTTATTGGTCTCATCTCGAAAAATCTAGATGCATCCTCTTTCCAGGAATTCAGACCTATATCTCTATGCAATATTTCTTTTAAAATTATTTCAAAAATCATTGCTGGGAGAATTAAGGACACCCTATCTAGATTCTTATCCAAGGACCAGCATGGGTTTCTTAAAGGTAGGAATATTCTGGATGCTATTGCAAATACACAGGAAGGTTTATTCTCTATGCATAGAAATAAAAGTGAAGCTGTGATCCTAAAGATTGATCTTAGAAAGGCATATGACTACCTTGACTGGGGCTTCATGAGATGTCTCCTTGCAAAAATTGGTCTAAATTCCAATATGATTAGCTAGATCTTGGCATGCGTGGATAATGTTAATTATATTGTCATTATTAATGGTTTGCCATCCTCTTATTTCTCGGCTGCAAGAGGACTTCGCCAGGGATGTTCATTATCTCCATTATTATTCATATTGGCCATGGATGCATTAAGTCTCCACATCAACAAGGCAGTCTTGGAAGATAGATGTCAGCCTCTGAAGATATGCAGGAACAACTTTATCTCCCACAATTTATTTGTGGATGACATCCTTATTTTTGGCATGCTATGCAACCTTACTTGGAAATGTCTCCATGACATATTGTTTCGGTTTCAAAGAGCTACAGGTTTGCATATTAATGAATCCAAATCATCCTTTTATCATAATGATGCTAACATGGATCTTATTGAATTTTTAACTTCTCTATATGGGATTGAAGCGAGATCCATCAAAGATGGGGTGAAATATCTTGGGTTCCAATTAAAAGCTAAGGGATAATCAAAATCTGATTGGCTCTGGATTCTGGACAGATACTATAAAAGGATTTCTAGGTGGGAATATAAATGTCTCTCCATGGTGGGTAGAGTTGTGCTAACTCAATCAATGTTGGTTCAATTAGCAGTGTACTAGGCTCATCTATTCTACATCCCTGTGAGCATCATCCATATGATGAAAAAGCTTACTGCAAATTTTATTTGGGGTGGTCAATTGGAGAAAATGAAATATCATTTAACTAAATTATCTGATATCTCCTTTCCAAATAAGTTAGGATGTTGGGGCATTCTCGACCTGAGGAATTTCGGAAAGGCATTAATTTGCAAGTCTCTTTGGAGGGGCGTTTTTGGGGATGGGCCATAGAGCATGACTATAAAGAAAAAATACATGGAAAACAAAGATATTTCATACTGGTTCAGAATGGGAAAGATCGGGGTTGGTTATGGTTCTGCAATCTGGATGAGTTTCCGTAAAGTTGAAACTCTTTTCTTAAAAAATTTGGTCTGGAGCTTACAAACTGGGAATAAGATCCTTATAGGCATTGATCCGGTCATGGGAGATGGAGATCTCATTGATATATCTCAAAGTCTTATAAACTTCTTTCATAGAAAGGGTTTCTTTACTTGGAACAAGCTTATTGTAGCATGGCAAGGCCCTATTCCTATTTGGAAGGATTCCACTTGTATGGGTATGTCCGGTGATCTGGCGCGTCAGTGGGAGTAGGTTATGGGATGTTTGAGAAACTGTGGTTTCTACCGCATATTGGATGATGATGTCCTCATTTGGAAAGGCAAATGTGGTATGGAGCCTGTAAGTGTTAAGGAGATATATACAAACCTTATCAGTATTAAATGTGACCAAACACATCTCATTTTTCCAGTGATCTATTGGAAGACTGGTTGTCCTAAAAAATCCATCATATTCTCATGGTTGGTATTCCATAACAAAAATTTGACATGGGATAATTTACAGAAGAGAAGCTGGAATGGTCCTGGATATTGTTATGCATATAAATCTACTGTAGAAAACAATTTTCACATGTTTTTCCAATGTCATTTATCTCAACAACTCTGGTGTCGCCTTGCTGCTCGTTTTGGATTTCCCTATATTTCTCATTCTTCTATAATAGAGGCTTTTCTTTGGTGGAGCGGTCAAAAAGCTACATGGAGGCCTGTCATCATTCTTGTCATCTGGTTTATATGGAAGTGGAGGAATCATATAATTTTTCAGGATTGAAAGGAACCATTCATGGTAGTGTTCGATATCATAATATCCTCAATGGACTATATCCAAGCAAATCCTACACAGAGTAATAAGTCAAATCATGCAGATCTTTATCCAGAACTTACGGTTTGTCCAAGGGCGTATTTTGACGGAGCAGCTCAAAATGATATCTACGGATGTGGTGTTTATATGTTTATGGAGGATAATATGCAATATCAAATTTTCTGGAATGGAGGAAGGGGCTCCAATATAAAAGCAGAGGCTATGGCTCTGGCTAGCCTTCTTTAAATTTGTCAGTTTCTAAATATACAAACTCTTCAGATCTATGGAGATTCCAAAGTCATTATTGACCATGTCACTGAGAAACACCATATAAAAAAACAACATCTTGACTGTTGGATGAATAGAATCATGGATATGTGGAGGAAGATGGAGGGCTATTCTATTCGTCATATTTATAGATCTCAAAATGTTCAGGAAAATATATTATCTAAGAAGGGTCTACTCGCTCAACCAGGCATCTGGAATATGGAGGTAATATTTGAAATAGAAAGATTTCCTATTCAGGAATCTCTTTCCCTGGTACATAGCATATTTTCATTCAAAAGCCCAGGTATGTCTTTCCTATTTTCTATACTTTTGTATTTTTGTATATGCCACTATTTTGTCCTGCAGGTGGATAACCGATCCTATATTTTCTGGAATTTTGATGATGTGGCATATTCTCCTCCATCATCCTATTGTTGTGTTGTATCTCCATATAATGTATTATGATGTATATATGACTATTGGCATATTGAGGATATATTGGATCAGTCTTATCTGGAATATATTGTTTTCAAATTGGGCGAACCTTTTTCTCAGCTATGATGTAATACTTTGGCTGTAATACATCTTATATAATACTATTGAACTTTTTCTCTCTAAAAAAACTCAAAATTTCAAAATATTCTGCCGATTTTATCATAATCTTTCTAAAATTTCCCCTATTTTCCAAACTAATTTATAAATTATTTAGATTAAAATTACTCCTAATATCTCTCTAGTTCATGAAAATACCTATCCCATCAATATGGTTCTGGATATTCATTCCTTTCTCATCAAATTAAGTTTGGAATTTGAAAACTCCCAGAAAAATAAGATCGCATGAATCTCATCGACAAATAAAGACGGTTAGCTACATGAATACCGTAAGCCAAACGGAAGAGGCACTGTCGGCCAATCGGTCTGATCCCACGAGTCTAACGTATCAGGCCTCTTAATTAATCTCCAGTAGAAATGTATGATAAACAGAAAATATGATTGCATAATAAATCTCAAGTTGATTTAATAAAAATATACAATTAACATTAAAAAATTATGATTGTACAATAAGATTCAAGTTAATTTAATTAATTAGATACTAAAAGATAAAATTATATATATGTAGATATATTAAAAAATGAATGTTACAAATTATGATTTGATTTTAATTAAATGAACGATTAATAAAAAATAGTCACCCATCATACCTTACCAATAGGGGATAAATGATAGGTTAAATCTTTGCGTGTAACACATTTTAACCATCATTTAAAAAAAATTATTTAAGAAAAAATATAATTTTTTATTGAATAAAGTAAATTTAATAAAATTATCTTTTATAAAATTTTATTAAATAAATAAATTTAATAAAAAAAATTAAAAATAACATATCAAAATTTTTATCATTATTAAAATTCACTAAAACATCGGTTATCCGTAACATAACACATAAAATTAACGGTGTAGTCTATGAATTGGCTTTGTTGGCTATCGTTTTTCTCATGTTCTCCAGCAACACATTGACTCGTTCCATAAACAACTCAACCATTAAAATTTAATTCCAGGAAAATATCAACTAGTGTTTGCACCTTTTTGTTGCAAAGGAAACGTCGTAAGGCATAGAGTGGGGAAGAATACCATAGAGTGAGGAAGAATAGGGACATTTGAATGGACATTGTTGAAAGCAAGGGTGGATGATAATGAGTTACAATTGCAATAGTTAGTTATGTGTATTCTGAAAATGGATATTTTGTAAATAATAATAGTTTGTGGAAGAATAGCGACATGTGAATGGAGATTGTTGAAAGAAAGGGTGGATGATAATGAGTTAGAGTTGAAAGTATTAGCTATGTGTATTTTGAATATGGATATTTTGTAAATAATAGTAGTGTGTGGAAAAATAGCAACATGTGAATGGACATTGTTGAAAGCTAGGGTGGATGATAATGAGTTATACTTGAAATGATTAGTTATGTGTATTCGATATCGCTATGTGGTGAATAATAGTAATGTCTTGTAGAGGTTATCCATTATCCATGTTGTTGTTTTTGTTTATGTGAACATGTATTTGTACATTATTTTAAAGTTTTTTTTTTTTTGCTCGTCTTCCGAGATGTAATTTTTCCATATGCTACCTATTTATGGTGTTATTAGAAAATACTATTATATTGTAATGGAAGAGGTGAAAGAAACGATAAGACATTGTGAACAACATCATGGTCATCGTTCCATATTCGAAAATGCATGAAAAATTGTTGGAGCCATCATGGTAATAATAAAAAGTCCAGCATGATTTTGAACAAATTTAGCTAAATTTTTTGAAAATGTGGATTATAGTTGTCACGTTTTAGAATTTTGAGTGCCTTAATTTTGCACAGAAAATGATAGAAATTACAGGATGATTTTGAAAAAATCCAGCTAATTTTTTTGAAAATGTCAATTACAACGGTCAAGCTTTAGTATTTTGGGTACCTAGGCATTCATGATGGATGCTAAATCCATTTCCGCCATCCAAAAACAATTTAAACACTCCCACAGTCAAATTTCGAAATTTGCCGTCTAGACAAAATTGTGACCTGTTTAGATAAGACTGGAAAAAAATGGTCTACCTTTGTGTGGGAAACATGATTGAACATCAAAGTTTCAAACAAATGCGTACACGCAAAGAGGATTATTATGGAAGATTCCTTCTTTAGGGAATCGTAATATAAGCCATGAGGATATTAAATGCCCTAAAAAAGTAAAGCACAGAACTTGGGAGCTTCAAGACCTAGGAATGGAATTTGGTATTTGGTAACATTTTACAAGGGAAACATGATTGAACATCAAAGTTTCAAACAAATGCGTACACGTATAGAGGATTATTATGGAAAATTACCTCTTCAGGGAATAGCAATATAAGCCATGAGCATATTAAATGTCCTTAAAAACTACAACACAGAACTTGGGAGCTTCAAGACCCAGGAATGGAATTTGGTAACATTTTTAAATGGAGTTTCCAGTACAAACTGATGGGAATCGCCCACAAGCTTTCAAGTTCATGGCCCCTAAATTTTTGCATTCTTGATAATTTTTCTCATTGTTTCAATGTCAATTTCATGATAGTTCCAAAAAAAATTACAAAACAATTTTATAAGTTTTAATTTCTATCTATAAAATAGCTACTCCATCGTGAAGAACAGAGATTATTGCTACTCCATCATGAAGAATAGAGAACTTGTGAGCTTCGAGACCTAGGAATGGAATTTGGTAACATTTTAAATCGAGTTTCCAATACAAGCTTTCTCAATCTGAAAGAATCACCTACAAGCTTTCAAGTTCATGGGCCCTAAATTTTTGCATTCTTGATGATGTTTTCTCCCTGTTTCAATGTCAATTTCATGATGCTTCCAAAAAACTATATAACAGTTTTAAAGTGTTAGTTTTTATCTATAAATTAGCTACTTCATCAAGGAAAATACACATTTGTTAGGTATTATTTGGCATTTCACATCATGTTGTATAATGAGTCATTGTGTAAGTAAAGCAACATTGTGAATCTAGTGTGAGGAGGACCAAGGTGTATTTAGTAGTCACAATTGATTGAGGGATGAGGCACATTGAAGAGTCATAGACAAGAGAGATGCATTGAAGAGCATTTTGGTAGTACATCATGAGAAACTGTGTGAGGCATTTTGCTACCATTTGGTCATCTCAACATATTTGTTACTTTCTGAAACTAGCATTTCCCAAGTATACTTGTCCACTAAAGTTTGTTATGTGATTCACTGTAGTGTTGTAAGTTACACTTCATGGTTTCTTAAATTCTGTTGTGTTTTTACTAATTCCCTATATGGTCTGCTAAAGCCAAAATATTATAGCTTATGACATGACGTGTGAAATTTACTTTCCAGGCTTTAGATATAGAAAATAGTAGCTGAGTTTTGTTACTTGTTAACTGTTGATTAGTTGGGTATACTAACATGTGAAGTTTACTTTCCAGGCTTTAGTTATAGAAAATAGTAGCTGAGTTTTGTTACTTGTAACTTGTTGAATAGTTGAGTATACAAACATAGTAAAGTCTGATATACTATAGTATATACCATATTGCATTTCCAACAGATAGGAGGCATTGATTTGAAATAAAAATTAAATACTAAAATCTGAAGCATTCCTAGGAGACACAATAGTTTAGAAATAGCCCACATTTTGATTGAAATAAATAGTAGAGTATACGCATTTATTGGAAGCATAACATTCCAATATTGGCATTATATTTCAATCAGTTTTGAATTTAACCAAATATACGTGGATTATATTCATCTATCATGAATGTATCTGAACATTGGTAAGTAATACCTTCAAACAGCGTATGAATGTAATCTGAACATTGGTAAGTAATACCTTCAAACAGAGTATGAATGTAATTTGAACATTGGTAAGTAATACCTTCAAACAGTGTATGAATGTAATCTGAACATTGGTAAGTAATACCTTAAACATTTTATAAATTGAAATATGATATATATCAATGCACTACTCACTATAAGATGTATTGTGATTTAGAATATTTTTTCATAATTATTTAATTTATAGTATTGCCACTCCCAACCTGACGTTTCTTGTAAAATTGGAAGGAACTTTACTATTATAAACCCTCATATCCACATTCCCAATGTTCGTGCATTCTAGATACTCGTATTCTAGATACTTGTACAATGTGAAAAAGCTTTGATGTTATAAACAATCATATCCACTTTCCCAATGTTCTAGCATTCTAGATGCTTGTGCAATGTAATTATTATTTTTTAACAACAATATTTCAAAGTACCATTTGGCACTACCAAGAGTGTCTAAAAGTACAAAAATAAAAAGGGCATCACATTCCCCTTGCAAGAATGTCTAAAGAGTACAAAAATTAAAAAGCTATCGCAACCCATATAGTGCACAAAATATTAAGCAAACGTATGACAAATTTAGATGAATATATTACTGTAAGTGCTAGTATGTGGTTGGGCACATCATCATTTAGAAAGAAGAAACAAATGACACAGCAAAAAGAGTCAGCATCCGTCTTAGTTCCCAAGGTTGAAGTTCAACAAATTAGATGTGTAGCCAACTCATTGAAATAGGATTTAAGTTTGGAACTCATAATTTTAAGCCAAGTTCCCCAATTTGAAATAAGCAGCCACCTTCAACATGCACATAAATTCTATGGTGAGCTGGGCAAAATTACAAGAAAAATATGTATGTATTAAGAATAATTGATGATATAGCCATGGGTTGTTCTCAATGGTGATAGTCAACAACATTTCATTGTATTATTCCCATACAAGGGGAGGCCACACTTGCTGCCGAGTTAGTAAAAAATTTGTTGGTATAATCACCTTACTTACAATGACAATAACCATTATTACACTAATAGCACATCAAATCATATCTAAACACCAGTGCACAAGAAGTTTATTATATCAGAGTAAATGTAACCCGCATGTCTAATTCAACTCCATTACCAGTAGTTCATTCTATCAATTTGTGATGCTTATATGAAATATATTGTCTAAAATGATGCAAGCATAAAAGTTCAATGCAGTACTGCAAGCCTCCTAGTCTGGTTGAACTCATTCTATCAATTTGTGATTCTTATATAACATATAGTCTTTAAGGAAGCAACAAACAAAACTTTAGTACAGTCCCGTAAGCCTCCTGCTTTAGTTGACATTCCATTCATTTACATTCCAAGGAAAATTGTAAAGTCATAACTAAAATTGTAAGTTGGTTTGGATGGCCTAAGACCCGACATATCAAATCGGCAAAGGTAATTACTAAAATTCAGGTTATAAAGTCCCAAAGCCGTTGGCATTGCTCCACTATGAAAATTATTGATCTTAGTGAAACCGCATATTTATGATACAAAGAAAGTGTAAATACAATATGATCTTTGGATGATAAGCCTTCACCTAAAGGCTAAAGTGTCGACACATCCTTAGCCTGAAATATCTCTAAATAGAATGGACACAATAAGCTTTAGAACATGACATTCACTAAACTCGTACTTTGAAACCAATTTCAAAGTATTCTCAGTTATTAACTTGCATATCTACAAGCATACAGTGCAACAGGGTAAGTATAAACAGGGCAGGCCACAGCAGAAAAGGTCTAAAGCTGATGCAGCTTCTCCTGGTTACAAAGCCTCTCTTCACTTTGTCCTCTGTATGATAAGTACATCTAGAAAAGCTAGCAAATTGATCAACTGGAAATCCAGTGTACCATTACATTTCCTCGAAGAGCTATTTAATCCTAATCCACATCCGAAACCATTAACAACTCACAACCAATGCAACATAAATGTCTACCAAATCATGGAAATACATGTAAACAAAGAAAACTACTATGCTAGGCATACTAAGCAACCTGGAGTGCTTTGATTTTCGTTCACCTTAAAATTGTTAGCAGTTTGACGAAGTGTATTCAAAACATTAGAATGAAGGTGTTTGGACAATACAAATTGTGTCTATTTCCATACAGATCAAACTCTATGAAATTGACACAAGCAGTCACAAATGCTTTGCTAAACAGAATGCAGTCTTCACCAATTAAAAACCAATGTAGCTATAGACCCCAAAATTGGCTCCCCTGAAATAGAGATTTCCACTAAAGATCATTATGAAGGGCTGCAGGCCCAGAAAAAACCATCTACAGCTCTAATATGATTTTACTTACTGACAATCCAAGCCTGATTTTTGTCCCCCTGACAATCCTTCCGAAATCCCCAAAAAGGAAACACACACACCGTAAATCCGTCAAAATTAAGATTAAATTGATCTATTAATTTTTCATTTACATACACTGAAATCGTATGAACCTTGTTCTTTTTGGGGACACGTGTGGAGGAAGGGAATGAACCACAAGACCAAAAAATGGTGTTTCAATCGCCATTTGGAACATAATTGATAAAGTAATTAATTGGAATTGAATGAAGAGAAAACATTACACAGAGGTCAACGTTGAGCCCAACTATTATTCACCCTTGCGTGTCTCGCACTGCGCTTTGCTTCTCTCCTCTGCTCTGCCCGTGCACATGTTTTTAGTGTAGAGGAAGGACTGAAGCTGAAACACAGAGGTCAAATCTGAGCCCAACTATTATCCGCCCTTCCCGCACTGTGCTTTGCTTCTCTCCTCTGCTCTGCTCGTGCGTATGTTTTTAGTGCAGAGGAAGGACTGAAGCCGAAGGTGCCTTTCAATTCACAGGTGTTTGTTATTCTTTTGAGATATCGAGGGCATGGAGGGACAAATACGCTCTAAAGCTCCGCGCGACGCCACTGTCATCAGGTCCAGTGATCGATTCTTGTTGATCAAGTCATGAGAAACCAGGCATGGATTGTCATTGCACAGGTAAGCTGATAGCCACACACTCCAATAATTCTTGAAAACCTGACAAAAACACTACAATTTAACAATCTTAAGCACTAGTCGTTCATCTGTTAGGTTTAGTACGGAACCGCGTGGCCGGCCGCTGAAAATGGACAGAGATATATTCGCGATAGGTTTTCTTCATTTAAACGTATAAAATTTCTGAATTCTTAGTTTAGGCCTAACTTTCCCCATCTCTAAACAGTCAATGGCTGGAGTCTTGTTTCCATATATAAAAATTTCCTCTGATCGTTGTTGGCAGTCTGAGTGGCATCTGTTTCTTTTCATATGTATTTTTGCACACTACCAGGGTCGATGTAGTGTTCTGCTTGCGAGGAAACAGTATCAAGGATTCGATGTGTTCTGTGGCAAAGGCATCTTGCATTGCTATTTAGCAGACTTTATGGTCCTTGAAAATTCTGAAATATATATAGTGTAGGTTTTTAAGCCTGTTCATGCACTGATTCTTGGTTGTGAAACTCTTACAGGCTTTATTTTATCTCCGTGCATTAGAGTGCCCTTGCTGACCGCCATTGCCATGAGCGAGATCTTAGGGTGAACGGCGAGGACGAAAATTCATGAACCGTTTCAGTTTTGGATCAACGATCAAATTTTGTTCGATCGTCTAACACCACAAATCCACGATGAACAATACGACACGGCGACGACTCGAGCAATTCATTTCAAAGGGAAACGCCTTACGGCGTAATAACAAAATCCATTGACAAAGTGGCATCATGGCAATTAATTTAATGAAAATATCATTAATCATATAGGAGAAAAATTATTTATAGCTATTTTAAAAAATATAGATATAAATTTAATAGAGTATAATTAAAAATGAAATAATTTATAATTATTTTAATTTATTTATTTATATATTTTAGTTATTTTAAGAAATATTACACAGTAGTGAAAATAGTAAATAAAAAATAAATACAATGAAGGCACTCAACGTTAATTAAAATAATTTATTATTGTGTGTTGAGATGTCTGAGTACACATACATTTGACGAGACAAGCATAGAGATTTTGGAATGATAAAAAAATTCAAGATGGGTATATTTTTCAAATTCCTGATTACAAGAAACTCACTCACATAAGTGTATAGTTCGTTGTATTTTGTAAATTCCTTATTACAAGTAACTCACTCACTCAATTTTTAAACTATTTTTCCAAACTCTTAATTATAAAAATGTTCCTTACATAACTCTTAACACATTTGTGTAGGTACAGTGGCCAGCTAGTTTGTGAATAGCCTTATAGAATTAAAGAGAATATACTTAAAGGCACCCAGAATGTAATGTATGTTGTGATAAACCATTCATCTGTCCTTTAGAAAATATTCACACTAATTGGAGAAATCTTTGTAGCATTGTAAAAAACCCAACAAATAAATAGCAATCACAACAAAAAATGGTATTATAACAGTTGAAAAAGATATTGGGTAGCTCTACAATCAATCCATGTTGAAGTCCCAACGCAACCTTCATAATCTTTACAGATCGGGGCCCCCAATTATTCTAACAATGTATAGGAGAAACAAAACAACATAACTGTAAATCATCCTTCGGATTAAGGGCCTAGTCTAAGTTAGATACTGGGATGGGTCATTAGCAATAATAAATGTCTGCCAAATCACTTATTCTTTCAATTATATGGAAGGATGATATTCAGTTTCCATGGTGTGGAATGCTATGGCATGTGGGCTTGCATGCATATTAAGTCTTCCCATTGGAGTGATTCAGGCAACTACTAATCAAGTCCAAAACTTTCCCATACTTTCTTGTTAAGCAGTAAAATTTCTTATATTCATTCTGCTTAATGCCAGAGTAATAAGCAAGAGATGTCTCTATGTACGATGTTGCCATGGTACCTGTTTTATATTCTGATTAATTTAAACATGCTTGTATGGATATCATCACTGATTAACCCTTTCTTTTGGAATATGCATGTTACCTTTCATCTCTAAAATACAAAAAGGTACATCAATAATGATTCGGCATGGAGTCAAGGTGCAATTACCTAGATTTAGCGTCCATACTAAGCAAGGAGAGCTAGCAAGTCCACCTTGACTCTGATTTCAAGACATTGATATCTTTTCTCAAGTGCCAATTCTAGTTGAAATCTGTATAAACAGCTCTGATTGGAAATTGTAACTTCACCCAAATGGAATTGATCAGTTGTCCCTGAAAGGTCGCATAACTCAACTTTTCCATTAAAAGGATATGCCCATTAATGATATTACATACTATATTTTTCTACCTGCCTATCAGACCATCCACACGTTATATATTTCTTCCTCCCAATTGAACTATCCATTTCCCCAGAAAATCCCTATGAATAGGGGAAACAAAATGAATTTTGCACTCACCAGAAAACCATGCTACTTCCAGAGATCAATAAAATTTTCTTAAACTGAAAGAAAATGAGCTTTTGTTGTTTCCTTTTTCGTTTCTGAACAAAACTGATACTGGAAAAGATGCAGTTATCTTGCCTTCCAAGAGTACATAAAAGGAAATCAGTACATCAAAACCTCTCCCATGCCTACCCATGCCAGTAAATCAAGTGTGAGCTTATGCTTTTTTTGATGCCCAATTGGGTTGTAATAGAGCTGGTTATTTGAAGTGAACTAGACTCGTGCTGAAATTTATTTGCTATTGTTGTAAAAACAGCAACCAGGTTACAATGTTGTTGCAGAATTTATTATTGGGTACTTATTTCCTGGAAAACCAATTGCCCTGCAAAATAGATAGAATACAAATGAATTGTCTATGGTTCCAAAAGATCAGCCAGCAAAAAAAATCATTGTCCATGAAATTGTATGCTGAGCATGCAACAACAAAACTTGAATACATAATCTTCACATTCAAACAGAATATAAGCAAACCTGTCGGACTTCTTCAAGGTATTTAGCCATGGAAGTCTCATATTCCATCTTTAATTTATGAGTCTTCATAAAGTAAGGTTTTTTATCCTATCATCAGAAAATATTGAAAGCATTAGAGAATCCCATCAAACCATGACAAAAATGGGAAATAAAATGAGACCTATGGTTTACCACAAGGCACTTATCTCTCTAAACCGTAATGTGGAAAGAATACACCAACATCTACCCAAAAAAAACCTAAAACTTCAAAAATGGGAAATAAAATGAGAACTATGGTTTACCAAAAGGCACTTATCTCTCTAAACCCTAATGTTGAAAGAATACACCAACATCTACCAAAAAAAACCTAAAACTTCTTTGGGGTAAAGAATTTTTTTTAAATCAGGAAAATTGGTAAACCTGCTACTTGTCACAGAAAAGACTTGATTCAAGTCAATAGGACTGCCCTTATATTCCTGAGTCTAGAGCAATTGCCCACAAACCTACCTAAACAAATAACTTAAACCTAGGTGAGACCCTATAATGTTCAGAAACAACCTTGAATTTTATTACCTAAACAAATAACTTAAACCTAGGTGAGACCCTATATTGGTCAGAAAAAAAACCTTGAATTTTATTCCGTTAAAGGTTATTATTCAAAATCCACACAATGGTAAAGACTTTATATGTGAAAGTTATCCAAGAGAGTGTAAAGCAACCAATCCTTTTCATCACAGGCCTTAAATGTTTGACATCATTCTAATTGGTGTTGAATGTCATAAATTGGTTTTTTATAGTATAAATAATTATTCACAATCTACTTAAAAAGAAACTAAAAAACACCCAAACCAAAATCCAACCATTAAAAACTAAAAATGAGGCACCATTTCTTCCGAAGTGTACCCTTACCTCTTCTGTCATTGACTTCCACTTATCAGCTCCTTGTCGATTGACCTGCATGAAACAGTTCATACTTCAGTTCCTATAGATTCACTTCACACATGCAAAACATATCTAATGGCCGAAAAGACCAGGTTTACCATAGCTTCTCTGTATATAAATAACATATCACGCAACAAATAAGATAACTTATAAATATGTGTTTTGAATCTAGCATACCCCTTTGGCATCAACATTATCCTCTTTGTATTTTTTTCTGAACTCCTCCCTGTCATGACAGATTTTGCAAGCAAGCAAACATGGCTTTTATTTAAAGAGTAAAAAATAATACAACTCATTAAGAGATCTAGGTATTCATGCTTCTATGTATGCGCACACACATAATGCCTTCACGTTGCAGGAACATAATGCCCAAAAGAGGTATGCTAAGTTCAGAATCAAGGACCTCAACACTGCAACTACGTGTAAACTTCATTATATATTTTGACAGTTGGTAAAGCCTTCAAGATATCTTACATAAAAACAAAGAAAATTGTCTGTGGCTTTTTGGGTTGATTTGGATCCTTTGGCTTCTTGGCACATTTTGGAGCCTTTTGAATCTCCACCCCTTCTGTTCTCTGATGCTTTCTACTTCTGCTGCAAAAGAACAGAAGTACCAAAGTTGTAAACAGCACTGAACTCAAAATTTTTATTGACCCAGATCATAATGGTACCCATTTTAGGTCGAAGGGGAGCTAAAATAAATAAGGGAGATAGTCAAAGATAGTAGAATATACAATTGTGGATGCCCCCTCATAGCAGAATCAATTGTATGGTGACACTCTGCAAACATTAATAAAAAAAACATCAGTGTTCATATTGAACATTAGCATAAACTGTTACCAGCCAGAGGAAAAAACTAAAGGCCCATCAACACCAATTGACAATTTCCAGTAGTTATCAGCATGAATAAAATCATTAAAAATCAACACGACATGAATAATACATCAGTCTAACCAAATTAGCTCCCTAACATTCAGAAAACTATTGCTATGAAAGCATGAAATGCTACCCTCCAAAAGAGGAACCTAAAACCCATTAGCACCAGACTGAAATTCTCATGAAAAATAGAGAGCTACCAAAACCTAGTTACCAAATTATAGAGATTTGCAATGCGGACTAAATTCCTATGTTAAAACACCAGAAATTTATTTGCTATTGTTGTGAAAACAACAACCAGGTTACAATGTTGTTGCAGAATTTATTATTGGGTACTTATTGTCTGGAAAACCAATTGCCCTGCAAAATAGATAGAATACAAATGAATTGTCTATGGTTCCAAAAGATCAGCCAACAAAAAAAATCATTATCCATGAAATTGTATGTTGAGCATGCAACAACAAAACTTGAATGCATAATCTTCACATTCAAACAGAATATAAGCAAACTTGTTGGACTTCTTCAAAGTATTTAGCCATGGCAGTCTCATATTCCATCTTTAATTTATGAGCCTTCATAAAGTAAGGTTTTTTACCCTATCATCAGACAAGATTGAAAGCATTAGAGAATCCCATCAAACCATGACAAAAATGGGAAATAAAATGAGACCTATGGTT
The DNA here is from genome assembly GCA_000404065.3 of Pinus taeda. Taxonomy (NCBI): domain Eukaryota; kingdom Viridiplantae; phylum Streptophyta; class Pinopsida; order Pinales; family Pinaceae; genus Pinus; species Pinus taeda. The sequence continues at coordinate 19,932 of APFE030268795.1, read as the reverse complement.
TACCAAAAGGCACTTATCTCTCTAAACCTTAATGTTGAAAGAATGCACCAACATCTACCAAAAAAAAAACCTAAAACTTCAAAAATGGGAAATAGAATGAGACCTATGGTTTACCAAGAGGCACTTATCTCTCTAAACCCTAATGTTGAAAGAATACACCAACATCTACCAAAAAAAACCTAAAACTTATTTGGGGTGAAGGAATTTTTTTTAAATCAGGAAAATTGGTAAACCTGCTACTTGTCACGGAAAAGATTTGACTCAAGTCAATAGGACTGCCCTTATAGTCCTGAGCCTAGAGAAATTGCCCACAAACCTACCTAAACAAATAACTTAAACCTAGATGAGACCCTATATTGTTCAGAAACAACCTTGAATTTTATTACCTAAACAAATAACTTAAAACTAGGTGAGACCCTATATTGGTCAGAAACAACCTTGAATTTTATTCTGTTAAAGGTTATTATTCAAAATCCACACAATGGTAAAGACTTTATATGTGAAAGTTATCCAAGAGAGTGTAAAGCAACCAATCCTTTTCATTACAGGCCTTAAATTTTTGACATCATTCTAATTGGTGTTGAATGTCATAAATTGGTTTTTTATAATATAAATAGTTATTCACAATCTACTTAAAAAGAAACTAAACAACACCCAAACCAAAATCCAACCATTAAAAACTAAGTATGAGGCACCATTTCTTCCGAAGTGTACCCTTACCTCTTCTGTCATTGACTTCCACTTATCAGCTCCTTGTCGATTTACTTGCATGAAACAGTCCATACTTCAGTTCCTACAGATTCACTTCACACATGCAAAACATATCTAATGGTCGAAAAGACAAGGTTTACCATAGCTTCTCTGTATATAATTAACATATCACGCAACAAATAAGATAACTTATAAATATGGGTTTTGAATCTAGCATACCCCTTTGGCATCAACGTTATCCTCTTTGTATTTTTTTCTGAACTCCTCCCTATCATGACAGATTTTGCAAGCAAGCAAACATAGCTTTTATTTAAAGAGTCAAAAATAATACAACTCATTAAGATATCTAGGTATTCATGCTTCTATGTATGCGCACACACATAATGCCTTCACGTTGCAGGAACATAATTCCCAAAAGAGGTATGCTAAGTTCAGAATCAAGGACCTCAACACTGCAACTACGTGTAAACTTCATTATATATTTTGACAGTTGGTAAAGCCTTCAAGATATCTTACATAAAAACAAAGAAGATTGCCTGTGGCTTTTTGGGTTGATTTGGATCCTTTGGCTTCTTGGCACATTTTGGAGCCTTTTGAATCTCCACCCCTTCTGTTCTCTGATGCTTTCTACTTCTGCTGCAAAAGAAAAGAAGTACCAAAGTTGTTACCAGCACTGAACTCAAAATGTTTATTGACCCAGATCATAATGGTACCCATTTTAGGTCGAAGGGGAGCTAAAATAAATAAGGGATATAGTCAAAGATAGTAGAATATACAATTGTAGATGCCCCCTCACAGCAGAATCAATTGTATGGTGACACTCTGCAAACATTAATAAAAAAACATCAGTGCTCATATTGAACATTAGCATAAACTGTTACCAGCCAGAGGAAAAAACTAAAGGCCCATCAACACCAATTGACAATTTCCAGTAGGTATCAACATGAATAAAATCATTAAAAATCAACACAGCATGAATAATACACCAGACTAACCAAATTAGCTCCCTAACATTCAAAAAACTATTGTTATGAAAGCATGAAATGCTACCCTCCAAAAGAGGAACCTAAAACCCATTAGCACCATACTGAAATTCTCATGAAAAATAGAGAGCTACCAAAACCTAGTTACCAAATTATAGAAATTTGCAATGCGGACTAAATTCCTACGTTAAAACACCAGAAATTTATTTGCTATTGTTGTGAAAATAGCAACCGGGTTACAATGTTGTTGCATAATTTATTATTGGGTACTTATTGCCTGGAAAACCAATTGCCCTACAAAATAGATAGAATACAAATGAATTGTCTATGGTTCCAAAAGATCAGCTACCAAAAAAAATTGTTCTCCATGAAATTGTATGCTGAGCATACAACAACAAAACTTGAATGCATAATCTTCACATTCAAACAGAATATAAGAAAACCTGTCGAACTTCTTCAAGGTATTTAGCCATGGCAGTCTCATATTTCATATTTAATTTATGAGCCTTCATAAAGTAAGGTTTTTTATCCTATCATCACAAAAGATTGAAAGCATTAGAGAATCCCATCAAACCATGACAAAAATGGGAAATAAAATGAGACCTATGGTTTATCAAAAGGCACTTATCTCTCTAAACCTTAATGTTGAAAGAATACACCAACATCTACCCAAAAAAAACCTAAAACTTCAAAAATGGGAAATAAAATGAGACCTATGGTTTACCAAAAGGCACTTATCTCTCTAAACCCTAACGTTGAAAGAATACACCAACATCTACCAAAAAAAACCTAAAACTTCTTTGGGGTGAAGGAATTTTTTTTAAATCAGGAAAATTGGTAAACCTGCTACTTGTCACGGAAAAGATTTGATTCAAGTCAATAGGACTGCCCTTATAGTCTTGAGCCTAGAGAAATTGCCCACAAACCTACCTAAACAAATAACTTAAACCTAGGTGAGACCCTATATTGTTCAGAAACAACCTTGAATTTTATTACCTAAACAAATAACTTAAACCTAGGTGAGACCCTATATTGTTCAGAAACAACCTTGAATTTTATTCCGTTAAAGGTTATTATTCAAAATCCACACAATGGTAAAGACTTTACATGTGAAAGTTATCCAAGAGAGTGTAAAGCAGCCAATCCTTTTCATCAGAGGCCTTAAATTTTTGACATCATTCTAATTGGTGTTGAATGTCATAAATTGGTTTTTTCTAATATAAATAGTTATTCACAAACTACTTAAAAAGAAACTAAACAACACCTAAACCAAAATCCAACCATTAAAAAATAAAAATGAGGCACCATTTCTTCCGAAATGTACCCTTACCTCTTCTGTCATTGACTTCCACTTATCAGATCCTTGTCGATTGACCTGCATGAAACAGTTCATACTTTAGTTCCTACAGATTCACTTCACACATGCAAAACATATCTAATGGCCGAAAAGACCAGGTTTACCATAGCTTCTCTATATATAAATAACATATCACGCAACAAATAAGATAACTTATAAATATGGGTTTTGAATCTAGCATAACCCTTTGGCATCAACATTATCCTCTATGTATTTTTTTCTGAACTCCTCCCTGTCATGACAGATTTTGCAAGCAAGCAAACATGGCTTTTATTTAAAGAGTAAACATAATACAACTCACTAAGAGATCTAGGTTTTCATGCTTCTATGTATGCGCACACACATAATGCCTTCACGTTGCAAGAACATAATGCCCAAAATAGGTATGCTAAGTTCAGAATCAAGGACCTCAACACTGCAACTACGTGTAAACTTCATTATATTTTGACAGATGGTAAAGCCTTCAAGATAACTTACATAAAAACAAAGAAAATTGTCTGTGGCTTTTTGGGTTGATTTGGATCCTTTGGCTTCTTGGCACATTTTGGAGCCTTTTGAATCTCCACCCCTTCTGTTCTCTGATGCTTTCTACTTCTGCTGCAAAAGAACAGAAGTACCAAACTTGTTAACATCATTGAAGTCAAAATGTTTATTGACCCAGATCATAATGGTACCCATTTTAGGTCGAAGGGGAGCTAAAATAAATAAGGGAGATAGTCAAAGATAGTAGAATACACAATTGTGGATGCCCCCTCACAACAAAATCAATTGTATGGTCACACTCTGCAAACATTAATAAAAAGACATCAGTGCTCATATTGAACATTAGCATAAACTGTTACTGGACAGAGGAAAAAACTAAAGGCCCATCAACACCAATTGACAATTTCCAGTAGTTATCAGCATGAATAAAATCATTAAAAATCAACACGGCATGAATAATACACCAGTCTAACCAAATTAGCTCCCTAACATTCAGAAAAATATTGCTATAAAAGCATGAAATGCTACCCTCCAAAAGAGGAACCTAAAACCCATTTAGCACCATACTGAAATTCTCATGAAAAATAGAGAGCTACGAAAACCTAGTTACCAGATTATAGAAATTTTCAATGCAGACTAAATTCCTACATTAAAACACTAGAAATTTATTTGCTATTGTTGTGAAAACAACAACCAGGTTACAATGTTGTTGCAAAATTTATTATTGGGTACTTATTGCCTGGGAATTCAATTGCCCTGCAAAATAGATAGAATAGAAATGAATTTTCTATGGTTCCAAAAGATTAGCCAGCAAAAAAAATCATTGTCCATGAATTTGTATACTGAGCATGCAACAACAAAACTTGAATGCATAATCTTCACATTCAAATAGAACATAAGCAAACTTGTCGGACTTCTTCAAGGTATTTAGCCATGGCAGTCTCATATTCCATCTTTAATTTATGAGCCCTCATAAAGTAAGGTTTTTTATCCTATCATCAGAAAATATTGAAAGCATTAGAGAATCCCATCAAACCATGACAAAAATGGGAAATAAAATGAGACCTATGGTTTACCAAAAGGCACTTATCTCTCTAAACCTTAATGTTGAAAGAATACACCAACATCTACCCAAAAAAAACCTAAAACTTCAAAAATGGGAAATAAAATGAGACCTATGGTTTACCAAAAGGCACTTATCTCTCTAAAACCTAATGTTGAAAGAATACATGAACATCTACCAAAAAAAACCTAAAACTTCTTTGGGGTGAAGGAATTTTTTTTAAATCAGGAAAATTGGTAAACCTGCTACTTGTCACGGAAATGATTTGATTCAAGTCAATAGGACTGCCCTTATAGTCCTGAGCCTAGATAAATCGCCCACAAACCTACCTAAACAAATAACTTAAACCTAGGTGAGACCCTATATTGTTCAGAAACAATTTTGAATTTTGTTACCTAAACAAATAACTTAAACCTGGGTGAGACCCTATATTGTTCAGAAACAACCTTGAATTTTATTACCTAAACAAATAACTTAAACCTAGGTGAGACCCTATATTGTTCAGAAACAACCTTGAATTTTATTACCTAAACAAATAACTTAAACCTAGGTGAGACCCTATATTGGTCAGAAATAACCTTGAATTTTATTCCGTTAAAGGTTATTATTCAAAATCCACACAATGGTAAAGACTTTACATGTGAAAGTTATCCAAGAGAGTGTAAAGCAGCCAATCCTTTTCATCAGAGGCCTTAAATTTTTGACATCATTCTAATTGGTGTTGAATGTCATAAATTGGTTTTTTCTAATATAAATAGTTATTCACAAACTACTTAAAAAGAAACTAAACAACACCTAAACCAAAATCCAACCATTAAAAAATAAAAATGAGGCACCATTTCTTCCGAAATGTACCCTTACCTCTTCTGTCATTGACTTCCACTTATCAGATCCTTGTCGATTGACCTGCATGAAACAGTTCATACTTTAGTTCCTACAGATTCACTTCACACATGCAAAACATATCTAATGGCCGAAAAGACCAGGTTTACCATAGCTTCTCTATATATAAATAACATATCACGCAACAAATAAGATAACTTATAAATATGGGTTTTGAATCTAGCATAACCCTTTGGCATCAACATTATCCTCTATGTATTTTTTTCTGAACTCCTCCCTGTCATGACAGATTTTGCAAGCAAGCAAACATGGCTTTTATTTAAAGAGTAAACATAATACAACTCACTAAGAGATCTAGGTTTTCATGCTTCTATGTATGCGCACACACATAATGCCTTCACGTTGCAAGAACATAATGCCCAAAATAGGTATGCTAAGTTCAGAATCAAGGACCTCAACACTGCAACTACGTGTAAACTTCATTATATTTTGACAGATGGTAAAGCCTTCAAGATAACTTACATAAAAACAAAGAAAATTGTCTGTGGCTTTTTGGGTTGATTTGGATCCTTTGGCTTCTTGGCACATTTTGGAGCCTTTTGAATCTCCACCCCTTCTGTTCTCTGATGCTTTCTACTTCTGCTGCAAAAGAACAGAAGTACCAAACTTGTTAACATCATTGAAGTCAAAATGTTTATTGACCCAGATCATAATGGTACCCATTTTAGGTCGAAGGGGAGCTAAAATAAATAAGGGAGATAGTCAAAGATAGTAGAATACACAATTGTGGATGCCCCCTCACAACAAAATCAATTGTATGGTCACACTCTGCAAACATTAATAAAAAGACATCAGTGCTCATATTGAACATTAGCATAAACTGTTACTGGACAGAGGAAAAAACTAAAGGCCCATCAACACCAATTGACAATTTCCAGTAGTTATCAGCATGAATAAAATCATTAAAAATCAACACGGCATGAATAATACACCAGTCTAACCAAATTAGCTCCCTAACATTCAGAAAAATATTGCTATAAAAGCATGAAATGCTACCCTCCAAAAGAGGAACCTAAAACCCATTTAGCACCATACTGAAATTCTCATGAAAAATAGAGAGCTACGAAAACCTAGTTACCAGATTATAGAAATTTTCAATGCAGACTAAATTCCTACATTAAAACACTAGAAATTTATTTGCTATTGTTGTGAAAACAACAACCAGGTTACAATGTTGTTGCAAAATTTATTATTGGGTACTTATTGCCTGGGAATTCAATTGCCCTGCAAAATAGATAGAATAGAAATGAATTTTCTATGGTTCCAAAAGATTAGCCAGCAAAAAAAATCATTGTCCATGAATTTGTATACTGAGCATGCAACAACAAAACTTGAATGCATAATCTTCACATTCAAATAGAACATAAGCAAACTTGTCGGACTTCTTCAAGGTATTTAGCCATGGCAGTCTCATATTCCATCTTTAATTTATGAGCCCTCATAAAGTAAGGTTTTTTATCCTATCATCAGAAAATATTGAAAGCATTAGAGAATCCCATCAAACCATGACAAAAATGGGAAATAAAATGAGACCTATGGTTTACCAAAAGGCACTTATCTCTCTAAACCTTAATGTTGAAAGAATACACCAACATCTACCCAAAAAAAACCTAAAAATTCAAAAATGGGAAATAAAATGAGACCTATGGTTTACCAAGAGGCACTTATCTCTCTAAACGCTAATGTTGAAAGAATACACGAACATCTACCAAAAAAAACCTAAAACTTCTTTGGGGCGAAGGAATTTTTTTTAAATCAGGAAAATTGGTAAACTTGCTACTTGTCACGGAAAATATTTGATTCAAGTCAATAGGACTGCCCTTATAGTCCTGAGCCTAGAGCAATTGCCCACAAACCTACCTAAACAAATAACTTAAACCTAGGTGAGACCCTATATTGTTCATAAACAAACTTGAATTTTATTACCTAAACAAATAACTTAAACCTAGGTGAGACCCTATATTGGTTAGAAACAAGCTTGAATTTTATTCCCTTAAAGGTTATTATTCAAAATCCACACAATGGTAAAGACTTTATATGTGAAATTTATCCAAGAGAGTGTAAAGCAACCAATCCTTTTCATCATAGGCCTTAAATTTTTGACATCATTCTAATTGATGTTGAATGTCATAAATTGGTTTTTTATAATATAAATAGTTATTCACAATCTACTTAAAAAGAAACTAAACAACACCCAAACCAAAATCCCACCGTTAAAAACTAAAAATGGGGCACCATTTCTTTCAAAGTGTACCCTTACCTCTTCCGTCATTGACTTCCACTTATCAGCTCCTTGTCGATTGACCTGCATGAAACATTCCATAACTCACTTCCTACAGATTCACTTCACACATGCAAAACATATCTAATGGCCGAAAAGACCAGGTTTACCATAGCTTCTCTGTATATAAATAACATATCACGCAACAAATAAGATAACTTATAAATATGGGTTTTGAATCTAGCATACCCCTTTGGCATCAGCATTATCCTCTTTGTATTTTTTTCTGATCTCCTCCCTGTCATGACAGATTTTGCAAGCAAACAAACATGGTTTATATTTAAAGAGTAAAAAATAATACAACTCATTAAGAGATCTAGGTATTCATGCTTCTATGTGTGCGCACACAGATAATGCATTCACGTTGCAGGAACATAATGCCCAAAAGAGGTATGCTAAGTTCAGAATCAAGGACCTCAACACTGCAACTACGTGTAAACTTCATTATATATTTTGACAGTTGGTAAAGCCTTCAAGATATATTACATAAAAACAAGGAAAACTGTCTGTGGATTTTTGGGTTGATTTGGATCCTTTGGCTTCTTCGCCAATTTTGGAGCCTTTTGAATCTCCACCCCTTCTGTTCTCTGATGCTTGCTAATTCTACTACAAAAGAACAGAAGTACCAAAGTTGTTAACAACACTAAACTCAAAATGTTTATTGACCCAGACCATAATGGTACCCATTTTAGGTCAAAGGGGAGCTAAAACAAATAAGGGAGATAGTCAAAGATAGTAGAATATACTGTTTTGGATGCCCCCTCACAGCAGAATCAATTTTATGGTGACACTCTGCAAACATTAATAAAAAAACGTCAGTGCTCATATTCAACATTAGCATAAACTGTTACTGGACAGAGGAAAAAACTAAAGGCCCATCAACACCAATTGACAATTTCCAGTAGTTATCAGCATGAATAAAATCATTAAAAATCAACACGGCATGAATAATACACCAGTCTAACCAAATTAGCTCCCTAACATTCAGAAAACTATTGCTATGAAAGCATGAAATGCTACCCTCCAAAAGAGGAACCTAAAACCCATTAGACCAGATTGAAATTCTCATGAAAAATAGAGAGCTACCAAAACCTAGTTACCAAATTATAAAAATTTGCAATGCGTACTAAATTCCTACGTTAAAACACCAGAAACGTATTTGCTATTGTTGTGAAAACAACAACTAGGTTACAATGTTGTTGCAGAATTTATTATTGGGTACTTATTGCCTGGAAAACCAATTTCCCTGCAAAATAGATAGAATACAAATGAATTGTCTATGGTTCCAAAAGATCAGCCAGCAAAAAAAATCATTGTCTGTGAAATTGTATGCTGAGCATGCAACATAAAAACTTGAATGCATAATCTTCACATTCAAACAGAATATAAGCAAACATGTCGAACTTCTCCAAGGTATTTAGCCATGCCAGTCTCAGATTCCATCTTTAATTTATGAGCCTTCATAAAGTAAGGTTTTTTATCCTATCATCACAAAAGATTGAAAGCATTAGAGAATCCCATCAAGCCATGACAAAAATGGGAAATAAAATGAGACCTATGGTTTACCAAAAGGCACTTATCCCTCTAAACCTTAATGTTGAAAGAATACACCAACATCTACCCAAAAAAAACCTAAAACTTCAAAAATGGGAAATAAAATGAGACCTATGGTTTACCAAAAGGCACTTATCTCTCTAAACCATAATGTTGAAAGAATACACGAAAATCTACCAAAAAAAACCTAAAACTTCTTTGGGGTGAAGTAATTTTTTTTTTAATCAGGAAAATTGGTAAACCTGCTACTTGTCATGGAAAAGATTTGATTCAAGTCAATAGGACTGCCCTTATAGTCCTGATCCTAGAGCAATTGCCCACAAACCTACCTAAACAAATAACTTAAACCTAGGTAAGACCCTATATTGTTCATAAACAACCTTGAATTTTATTACCTAAACAAATAACTTAAACTAGGTGAGACCCTATATTGGTTAGAAACAACCTTGAATTTTATTCCGTTAAAGGTTATTATTCAAAATCCACACAATGGTAAAGACTTTATATGTGAAATTGATCCAAGAGAGTGTAAAGCAACCAATCCTTTTCATCAGAGGCCTTAAATTTTTGACATCATTCTAATTGGTGTTGAACGTCATAAATTGGTTTTTTATAATATAAATAGTTATTCACAATCTACTTAAAAAGAAACTAAACAGCACCCAAACTTGGTATGGTTATTCTTAGTGGGTGCAATTCTCCCTGTATAGTGTGGAGTTTAAGCAAGTTATTTCACAAACCGGAATGGTTGAAATTGATCAGCATACTAGTGCTTTTGGGTGGTTTTTCATTTAAATTTGGCTATAGTTAGATCACCTAACATATGACATTTTTTCATTTATGTTCTTATTCTATATGCGCTACCGACTTACGGTGTTTCCTTTGCAGTGTCTGGTGCAAATGGTAGTTAAAATAATTTATTGTTATGTGTTGAGATGTCTGAGTACACATACATTTGGTGAGACAAGCATAAAGATTTTGGAATGATAAAAAAATTCAAGATGGGTATATTTAAAGATTTTGGAATGATCAAAAAATTCAAGATTGGTATATTTTTCAAATTCCTGATTACAAGAAATTCACTCACATAAGTGTACGGTTCGCCGTATTTTGCAAATTCTTGATTACAAGAAACTCACTCACTCAATTTTTAAACTATTTTTCCAAACTCTTAACTATAAAAATGTTCCTTACATAACTCTTAACACATTTGTGTAGCTACAGTGGCCAGCCAGTTTGTGAACAACCTTATAGAATTGAAGAGAATATACTTAAAGGCACCCAGAATGTAATGTATGTTGTGATAAACCATTCATCTGTCCTTCAGAAAATATTCACACTAATTGGAGAAATCTTTGTAGCATTGTAAAACACCCAACAAATAAATAGCAATCACAACAAAAAATGGTATTATAACAGTTGAAAAAGACATTGGGTAGCTCTACAATCAATCCATGCTGAAGTCCCAACGCAACCTTCATAATCATTACAGATCGGGGCCCCCAACTATTCCAACAATGTATAGGAGAAACAAAACAACATAACTGTAAATCGTCCTTCGAATTAAGGGCCTAGTCTAAGTTAGATACTGGGATGGGTCATTAGCAATAATAAAGGGCTAACTTTAAAGCAAACCCTTAGGGCTAACTCTGTTTCCACTTATTTCAATGATGTATGCATTTAGTTTGATTAGAAATGGAAACTGCTTGTTATCTCGTAACCACATCTACTCCAAAATGGGAAAGAATCCCTAGCTTCAACCCCGGCTTCATAGCCGGATAAAGAAACCCTAGTATATAGCTAACAAATAAGCCCTAATTCTATTATCCCGTAACGCACGCCACCCACCTGTCTCCTTACTTAAATCAAGACACATCTCTTGAATGGCTGCATAGGATTCAGGTAAGTGATATTGAATCATGTCCACGTTTTCTTTGATCTTTTTGTAACCATCGCAGCTCTGCTCCATCACATAATTCTTGGCATTTTCTGGATCACTACGCCTTCGCAACATCTCATCCTTTGCACTATCACTCCGGACTATAATAGATCTATCAAACCCTTACTCGGCTAAGACACACGTGGTAAGATTATATTTACAATGTGTATACTACAATTTAAAACTCCTAAACTGTGAAGCCAGACTCCTGACTCTGCCATAGTACATGTTCAGCCAGGGTTCCTTCACACCCCACGTACCCGTTACCTATAGAACATACAGTGATTGCCATGAAGTGAAACAATTGTATCTTGAAATCAACGCTAATATACGAATTCTAACGGCAAAGAGAGGACAGGTCTTATTACCTGATTGACAACGACATCACAATTTCCAATGGTGGTGATGTGGGTGATTCCAAGCCACAGAGCATGTCAGAGGCCAGCAATTAAGGCATTGTAATGAGTAGAATTGCTGCATATTCTGAAGCGACATTGACATACGCGTTGAACCTCTCCAAAGTAGCTCCATCAAGGTCGTTATAGATAAGGAAGCCAATGCTGCCACGACCAGGGTTTGGTCTGCATGATCCAGCAAAGTGAAGGGCACCATGGAACTAAGATGGAGGATAACTTTTGTGTCCATTGATCGTCTCATCTGTGAACTAGAGTGCCCTTGCTGACTGCGATTGCCATGAGTGTTACCGAGAATAGTGTCCATTCAGATGCTGCTATTCCCGCTAAGATGGGTGGCTATCTTAGAAACAAACAAGTAAAGTCTACTATTGTTTTCTTTTATGGAAATAGACAAGAGGAGAACCAGGAAGAACAACTTGAGTCTTGCGCTTGATTTCCTCTCCTTCTTGATATAGCTTTGCTGCTTCTTCTTCATTTTCCCAACTTCAAAGAGAACCTGTGGCATCACAACAACATACTACTATCGAAGAAACACAGATCTATATCTATAAATAACACAAGATTAGATGTATGTTAACAATATAAATGCATATATAAACAAGTACACAAGAATATGGAAGAAAACAAGAATTGCTTTATTAAGATGAAAAGTAGCAAGAGGATTACAACCATATGCTCTGACCCAGCATCATCCTCCAGCTAGGAAGCCCTTCTTCACCTCAGGCAAAGCTTAGATCACTCAACACTATGAATATACACCAAAAAACCAACAACACTTCTCTATAAGATACAAAATTCTAGCCTATGGATCTCTGTGATTAGGGATCCATATATAGATGATTACAGAGAGGTGAGTCATCTTCTGGGATCTTGATTAGTGTCCTCTCTCTGATATTTTCTGCTTCCATTTGGAGAATGATGATGTCTTACTCATCCCTGGTCGAAAATAGAGAGACAAGTGTCAGAGGGGAAGCTTCTGGAAGATTCCATGATCTTCCACCTCGCATTTTTTTCCCTGCCATTTGTCCATTCCCGACCATCGCACCCTACAGAGGAGAAAATCAGTATGCATCACACCATGTACACTGGGAAGGTGATATGCATCACACCCTCTGCATTGAGCTTTCAATATGGTCTAGTTTTGACCATTTATGAGCAGTTTTCAGTGGAGAAATTCTAGGAGATGATGTAATTAGCTGACCTTGTTCCATTAGGCAGTGAAGCAACACTTTTAGGGACTTCGGAGCCCTCAGTTTATGTACATTGTTGAAGTGCCCAAAAATGTCTATAATAGTTTCCCCCTAAAGCATGAGGTCGTTAATCTTTCTGATGTCAGGTGAAATGCTTTGCTATGAGGATCCAAAGTTTTTCCCGGGCTGGGAGGCGACCTGTAATAAGATACAATACAATACATTATTTTGACAACAATTTTTTTTTTCATGATCTAGCTGAGGCGGGCATTCCCATGCTCAGCTTTATAAATTAATTTTCATGTACATAGGATAGACAATCGTCTATGTGACAAACTGATGATATGGACTCATCATCCTTTGATTTGGATGATCATCTGTTCGGAAATCATGTACACTTGATGTCTTTATATTCCTGAATATATCGCAGCTCGGATGGAGGAAACTAGATCTGGGGTCTTCAAAACTCGTTCAATCTTCACTCAGAGTACAAGTCGATCCATGTGAAAAATGTTCTGGAGTCGAACATGGAAAGACATCGCCTGATTACCAGCCAATGATGTAAGCTGTTAACAGGCGCGAGAGGAATCACCAATAATGAAAATGACCCTCAAGGTACTATAGTACAATTCACGTGGTGTGAAAAAGGACTTGGCGTCGAAAAACATGTAAAATCTCTCGGTTGAATTCCATTGATGTAAACCTATCACCGAAAGTGAGAAACTTGCCTTTGAGGAATGCAAGCTTCAAAGTACTGAAAGGGTTGTTCCTAAGTCAACTTCTTGGATAATGAGCTGATGTCGACAAGAAGCGACCCGTCGTAGGATGGCCTTAATAAATCCCACATCAATGACACAGAACGAAGTAAATGATTTTGGAGGTGAAAACAAACTGATGATACAAGGTTCAGGGTGGCGGTCATGAAGGAATGAAGCATGAATGTATTGCAGTGGGTGAGACACAGGTGGATTGTCTGAATGACTTCTCTTGAAAATATCGGTGACACTGACGTTGGATTGCTAGCGTTAACCCCAAATATGGATGGTGTGATGAACCAATGGTGATGACCAATGAACGGAACAACCCAACCCGGCATGGATGCGGAAGGAAAGTGTCATGTTCAAGAGCGACTTGCTACCAATAAAGTTTCTTCAATTTTTCTTTCCAATTCAGTCATTGCTGACCAGTACCTCTTTATTTTTGTCAAGCTTGAGGAGGATAACATATTCTTGTTCTATAATCCGCCCTTCGAGCGAACCTGTCGCTATATTTTAGCGAGCCTAGCGACAATGAAACTCGTTCTTGTCCATTTGGACGAGTTTTTCGCTATTAGGTTTTAACGAGTTTAACGACAAAGATAACTCGGTCCCTTTCACTTTTAGAGAGTCTAAAAGAAATAGAAAGGGGTCTCCAATGATTCGTTTTCGTTTAATAATCCCTTAAGTCCAAAAAAGCGTAAAATAATACAAAAGGGAAGAATTTTCGATAGTTTTAACGAGCCGAACAAGACAAGCACTCGATATTTTTCTGTAATAATCCCTCAGGTCCAAAAAGATTAAAATCTAGAGGAGGGATAACACTTCCGATGCCTTTAATGAGTCGGAGAGGCCAATCACTCGGCAATCTTTTCATATTTTACAAGTCAAGTCAAAAGAGCTTAAAGAAGACTCATTTTCGAGTAACGAGTGATGGTTTCGGGTAGCAGCTGATTCCATGTAAGATTTGGAATTTTCCAATCATGACAGTGTCACAAGGATGGCTAACAAAATTACTCTTCGCAGATGTTCCTCGAAGGGGTAAACAATCATATGGGGGTGAATGATCGGCTAAAAACAGAGTGGAGGTGATGGCGAGAACACGACCAAGGCTCAAAAG
>APFE030268793.1:1974-13071 GCA_000404065.3 Pinus taeda | reverse complement strand
CCACTTCAGCCAATCAAATAATCACACGGCTATCTTCAAAAAAGTCTTCTCATGTATTAAAACAACAACATATAAAACAGTGGGGTGATAAGATAACCAGCAGCGTGAAATTACATAAACAATTCAAAATTCACATGCATCCAAAGTCTCTCTACAGCGTTCAACGACGCGTTATTTATAATGCAAAAATACTACAGCTAACTAACAACTTCTACACTATTAACTGCGTTTCCATAGACACGTAGATCTCTTCAGCTGAGATCTAGTGTAACTGTCGTCATGTTTCTTAAATCTTCGGAGTGGTTGGTTGTTAGATTCACGTTTTAGGAATGATCTCCAGGTGTGTTGGTGCCTTCGTGAGCTGAGAACTATGCCACGTATCATCCACGTACCCAAAACAGTGACGTGCCACCACTGAACTCTTTGGCTGGCCTTGTATTTGACTTTGGTTGACCGTGGCCTCTCATGGATGATTTGGTCGATTTGAAGGGACATGTTCCATGTACCTACCATTTGGAGCTTCCCCATGTAGCTCGTTTCTTCAGAGGACACCTGGAGCACAGCTTTTAACAAAATAGCTGCGGAATCTTGTGCTGGCTGCGGAAACCTGTGCTGGCTGCGGAAACTGACAAGTTTCCGCAGCTGCATGAACAAAAAACTAAACCAAACAACAAGTCATCAGTATAGTCAGAAACCATATAAACAGTCCTTTTTAGACTATAATGCAATGATTTAACAACTGGATGAATGGAGTGAGTGGAGAAAGAAGGCTAAGAGGGTGTATAGGAAGGTGCAGGTTTGAGGCTCAACATGGACCTGCTACAGAATTCATGTGTTTTTCTATGGATCAATAAGTTTCTCTAACCTGCGTTTGTGCTTTCTGTGTTTGCAAAATTCATATATGTTCATAATCTTAGTAACAAAGGAAAAGAATAGCCCATAATTTGTTTAAATACACTCTGTGTTCAGTCTCTGCTATTAACTATGTTTTCTTCGGAATTAGTCATAAATAGGAATTCTTAGTTGCTCCTATTTTCACTAATTCTCTCATTTTGAATACTACTTAGGAATTCTTAACTGCTCCTAGATAATATTCAACCACCTTCCCTCTGCCAGCATAATGAAAAATTCTTAATTGCCTCTCATTCCCTGACCCACTCCATCAATTTCCTGATTTTAAAATTGTCCCTAAATTGGTTATCTTGCTCTGTAGCATTGCATTTTATCAGAGAAAACACTGTCAGCTATTCACTTTCATTGACTCCATTGCCCATTGGAATAAAATATTTTACACTTGCACCCCAGCTCTGTTTGAAATCACCATCCAACAAACTTAAATCAAAGCCTTGTTCATCATAACTAGACTAAAATACTCCAAAATAAAGCTAAATTACAAAGAGAGAGCCCTCTCTGGTTGCAGGTAGGCTAGGACCTGCAGCTAAAAGATTGGTTAGTGGTTACCTCAGCTGTATTCCCTTCAGGAGGCAGGGAACAACCTGAGTGATAACATCATTAGCGACTCCGTTGGGGATTTGAATGGCTATTTCTCATTCCTTTCGACTTTAAATAGCTGTCCCAAAGATTTAATCAATTTTCCTATTTCAACACATTCAAAGGAAAGCTCAAAACCTCCTATGTTCCAAAAGAATTTCCTGTAAGATATTGTCTAAAACTATGAACCCTAAACATTCCTAGAAAAATACCAAAAACAAATTTAGAAGCTGGCTCCAAAGAAGAAAACTTGGTACACCAGGTCAAACCCTGACCCAGATCCTCCAACTATTTTTTAAAACCCCAACTTAATCCCTAAGACCCTTAGGAAACAAGAAGAACAAGAAAAAACTGTTGATTCAAACATTCAAACCATTCAGCAAAACTATATCCCAACTCCTACTAAAGCTTCAGTCCATCCTCACATTACTGTTGCTTCTCCTAGTTCTTCATCCACTTCTCAAAGCACCTTCTCCACTCCTCCATCTACTGCACATATTTCTACCACTGTCCCTGTTGTTCCAGCTGTCCCATTTCTTCCTGTCGCCCCATTTATCCCTATGAATATGGCCAACCATTATGCTCCTTTGCAGTTGCCTACGAATCCAGGGGCTATGCCTCAAGATTATCAAAGTAAGATCACCTATTTTGATGGTGCTAGTTCCTATACAGCTCAACAACACACTAAGAAAATGCAAGACTATTTTGAAAATTATGAAATTGATGATGATGATGTGAGAATGAAGATCTTTGTCCAAAGTCTAACTGGTGATGTAAGGACCTGGTTTAGGACACTTGCTGCAAACTCTATAGCCAACCCTGAGCCCCTATATCAAGCCTTTTTAAATAGATGGGAAAAGAAGAAAGACCCTTTACACATTTTAACTGAATATGACAATTTAAAAAGGGGCCCACAAGAAACTGTTCAAGACTATTGTGCAAGGTTCAATAATGTCTATAGTGCCATTCCTCAGAACCTTAGACCTCCCCCTGACTTAGCCTTGATCAAATTCCCTGATGGATTTGATCCTGACATGGCATATCATTCGAGGGAAAGAGCCCGTCCAAGCTTAGCAGACATGCAGAATATAGCTGTTAGTGTGGAAGCAAACCTGATTGCTAAATGAAATCGGGCAAGAGCTGAAAGAAGAACAACTTTCAAAGAAGAGCCTACAGCATTTGAACAGAAACTAGATGCCATCATCAAAGGGATGGATAGATTGGGAGATAGGGTAGAGACCATTGAGAGAAAATCATCTTGGGAGGGTCAAACAAGTAACATAGCCAGGAATCCAAATTTTAGAAAAAATCAAAACCCAAATGCTGGAAGAGCTGGTTCTGATCAGAATATCAGACCTCCATTTCAAGAGAATTATGCAGAAGCCTCAACCTCTAGTGAACCGACAGAGGACCCTCACATTAACTTAATGGGTTTAGATAACGAACTTTCCTAACACAAATTGACCAAGAAGCCCATAACATCAATCAATTCCACACCAAGTCCGGAGAGTCATTTGATTTTAGGGAAGGCTATGATGCAGCAGTCTATGAGGTTCATAAATAGTATAAATTGAGAAGCAGAACCATAGATGTGCCTCAACCTACCAAGCTGAAGGATACCAAGCAGCCGAAGAAAACAACAGAAAAAGTTGTCCGGACAAAACCCTCTGATAAAACAGACCCAGACCCAAAGGAAGTCACTATGGAAGATGTATCAGACTTACAGCCTTCAAGCAACCAGTCATACACATCCCATTCTTCAAAAGAAAATTTGAATCACCCTCTTGAAAATAATTTCAAATCAGATGTACCTCATAACATCACTCATAATCAAGAGAAGATCACTGAAAATTCAATGGAAAATGAAAAATCTACTGTCCATAATGTAAAAATTCAGATAGAAAAACCTTTTAACTTAGAAACAGAAATTGGTAAGTTGAGGTGTACAGACAACAAATCAACAGGTCTCTACAAATACCAAAGAATAAGGATGCAGTTAATGTTCTTGATGATCAACCAGAACTGATTTTTGGTCCTGAAGTCAATCGTAAAATGGTAGATGGAGGAGTTCCTCCATTCTATGTGAGTTTAAACATTCATGACAAAGCACTGCATAATGCTATGTTTGATTCAGGAGCCTCCCATAATCTAATCCCTAAGTCTGTGATGGAAAGACTGGATCTAGACATCACAAGACCCTATAAAGACTTGTTCTCATTTGATTCCAGCCAGGTCAGGTGTCTAGGCCTAATCAAAGACCTATGTTTATCTTTAGTCCAATATCCAGCTAAGACAATCTTGATGGATGTGGTGGTAGCTGATATCCCACCTAAGTATAGTATGCTTTTGTCCAGATCTTGGGGTGCAAAACTCCAAGGATCTTTGCAACTAGACATGTCCTATGCCACTATTTCAGTCTTTGGCCAGCCAAAGAGATTGTACCGGGAAACATTGATGAAATATGTGGTTAGTAGTCAAGAAAAACCCCAAAACTTCCCCATCTATTCTATGCATTCTGACATGGATTCATTCATTTTATACAATGCTGAGATGTGCCCTAAAATAGATTTCAAACTCCTAATGACAGCACAAACAGAAAGCATGAATGAACAATCTAGTGCCCTAGATCAAAAAAGTCTTGATGTGATTGATACAACAAAGCAAAATGACATATCATATGAGTTACAAAAGCCAAACCTTCCCACTGAACAAGCTTCCAAAACTATTAAGAATAGTCATAACCAAGAAATCTTATGGTACTTAGAGTTTGATGGGTCAGTAAACAAATTAGGAGCAGGGGCTGGGGTTTGGATACACAACATGCAAAATGACTATGCTTGAGGTCATGCATATAGGCTAAATTTCAGATGTACAAACAACATGGCTGAAAATGAAGCCCTTCTATTGGGTCTCAAACTGATTAGAAGTCTAGGGGAAACTAAGATTTCAATACTAGGGGACTCAGATTTGATTATACAACAGATGAAGGGAAATTTTGTTACAAATGATCTCAGGCTGAGGTCTTATAGAGGAGCAGCAACTGAATTACTTAATGGCTTCTTAGAATTTCAGCTCACTAAAATTCCAAGAAACCATAATTTACATGCACATAGTTTGGCAACTTTTTCCAGCACTTGCAAGCTTCCATTTGAGCCCAACCACCACTTCACTGCTGAAATCAAACACAGACCTACTGTCCCAGATAATGTAAAAAACTGGCAGGTGTTTGAAAATGATACACAAATAAATAATTTCCTGACTTTGAAAGAAGAATTCTCAAGTATAAACATTGACACAAGCACCATTAAGGATCAACAGCAAACAGACCAAAGTGAGTAAAGCATATCAGCTGAAACAGTGAATCTGATTTTGCATCCAACAACCTTTGACTGTACAAATTTACAAGAGCTTAAACAAACAGATTTTGATGAAATGATTGAGGAAGAATCTGAAGTAATCGAACTAAAGGATAATTTCCTGCCCACAGGCTTAACTCCCTTAGAAGATATTTTTTACTCAAATGACATTCCTAGAAAGCCAAAGATGCAACCTCTCAATGCAGAAATTGAGGACTGTAACATTGGGACCACCGAAAATCCCAAAATGCTAAAACTCTCCAAAGCATTGTCTGCTGATCAGAAGGTCAAATACATTGAGTTGTTTAAAGAGTTCCAAGATGTCTTTGCATGGAGCTATGAGGACCTCAAATCCTATGACACATCTGTTATCCAACATACAATACCCTTGAAAGAAAACCAGAAACCTTTTAAACAAAAGCTGAGGACGATTAATCCAGTCCTCCTTCCCCTTATTGAAAAATAAGTCATAAGAATGTATCAAGCTGGAATAATTGCACCCATTAGATTTTCCGAATGGATTTCAAATCTAGTGCCCACTAGAAAGAAAATTGGAGAGATAAGGCTTTGTGTTGACCTGAGAAATTTGAATAACGTATCTCTCAAAGATCACTAACCTTTACCAAAAATGGATCATATCCTACAAAGGGTAGTGGGGGCTTCTAGGATCTCATTGTTAGATGACTTTTCAGGATTGAATCATATTTTAGTCCACCCGGATGATCAAGACAAAACTGCCTTTACAACACCTTGGGGAACCTTTAAATATGTCAAAATGCCTTTTGGACTCAAAAATGCAGGGGCCACTTTTCAAAGAGCAATGGACATAGCCTTTGCCAAAGAGATCCATGATTTCTTAGTCATATATCTTGATGATCTCACTGCTTTCTCAAAATCAGACCAAGAACATTTAAAACATCTCAGACAAGTGTTCCTAATTTGCAGAAAATATGGCATATCATTGAACCCAAAGAAATCATTGTTTGGCCTAGAAGAACGCAAACTCCTAGGTCACATAATTTCAAAAGATGGTATAAGAATTGGCCTGGATAGAATTCAAGCTATCCTCCAAGTCCCTCATCCAAGAAACATCAAAGAACTGCAAGCTTTTTTAGGGAAGATCAATTTCCTAAGAAGGTTCATTCCCAATTTGGCTGAGTTGATAAGACTGTTGACTAATATACTGAAGAAATATTCTAAAGTCAAATGGACAATGGAAGCCAAGTAATCCTTTGAGGATATCAAAATGGCCCTAACAAAAACACCAGTCCTCACAAGCCCCAAGTTTGATAGAGATTTCATGATCTTTTCCTTCACTTCTCAGCATACTATTGCTGCTATCCTATTGCAAAAAGATGACCAAGGATGTGAGAAGCCCATTGCATTTTTCAGCAAAGCACTTAGATATGCCCCTTTGAAGTATCAAATCATGGAAAAACAAGCTTATGCCCTTGTAAAATCCATCAAGGATTTCAGAATTTATATCTTGTACTCTCATATAATTTCCTATGTTCCAAATGCAGTGGTTAAAGATATTCTTACTCAAGAAGGAATTGAAGGCAAAAGGGGCAAATGGATAGCCAACATTCTAGAGTATGACATTGAAATCAAGCCAACAAAACTCATAAAAGGACAAGGGTTAGCCAAATTAATGACTGAAACCAACTTTCAAGCCCTTGACATCAATCGACTGGATAACGAACAGGAGATGGCGACTCCACAGATCAATCAATCCTTTTACAATCACCTTGGTATGCTGACATATGTTTTGTATTGTTAAACCTGCAAGCTCCTCCAGGGTTATCCAGAACCAAAAAGAGATTCTTAAAAATGAAAGCTTCAAAGTTTTGTATCATAGATAATGTGTTGTTTTGGAAAAATCATGAAGGTATTTTGCTTAATTGCCTAACATTGGATGAAACTGGCAAAGTCCTCAAGGAATTTCATGCAGGAGACTATGGTGGACACTAAGGGCTAGATTTTATTGGCCCTCCCTGTTTACTGATGTGAAAAAATTTGTAATGTCTTGCCATAAATGCCAAATCTTTGAAGGCAAGAAAAAGCTGTTGCCCTTGCCCCTCAAACCCATTTCAACTGAAAGGCCATTTCAACAATGGGGTTTAGACTTCATTAGGGAGATCCACCCTTCATCTTCTGGCCAGCATAAATGAATTTTGACAGCCACAGATTACTTTACCAAGTGGATAGAGGCCATCCCTTGTAGGCAAGCCAATGACTCAATCATCATCCAATTCCTAGAGACCAATATCCTATCTATATTTGGTTGTCTGGAAAAGATAATAACAGACAATGTTGTTGCTTTCAAATCCAAGAGAATGATCAGTTTTTGCCACAAATACCATATTACATTAGGTCGCTCCACAGCCTATTACCCTCAAGGTAATGGTCTTACTAAATCCTCCAATAAAAGCCTCATCAACATCATCAAAAAGGTCCTGGAAGAGAATAAAAAGAATTGGCACAAAAAACTTGTGAATGCACTATGGGCAAACAGATTGACCACAAAAAGGGCCATTGGAACAAGTCCATATGAATTGGTATACGGTCTAGAGGTTGTTTTCCCCTCCTCTTTGGGAGTCCCTATGATCAAATTACTGCAAGAAATACAAGCAGAACCTAATGATATTCAGAGAAGGATCAATCAAACTATTCACTTGCAGCAGACAAGAGAAGAAGTATATCACAGAACCCAAGTACTACAAGATAAAATCAAGAAGATCTTTGATAAAAGAACAAAAGCTGAAGATTTCTTCATAGGAAACAAAGTGCTGAAATGGGACTCTAGGAGGGAAGATAAAGGGAAACATGGGAAATTTGATTTTCTTTGCAAGGGACCATTTGTTATTCAGGTTGTACAAGGTAACAACACCTATTTTTTGAAGAGTTTAGATGGCACAGATATTGAGGAAGGCCCAGTCAATGGGCGAATGCTCAAGCATTATTTTGATTCCCTTTGATGAACACAACACAATTGTATATTGTACATA
Source organism: Pinus taeda (assembly GCA_000404065.3). Classification (NCBI taxonomy): domain Eukaryota; kingdom Viridiplantae; phylum Streptophyta; class Pinopsida; order Pinales; family Pinaceae; genus Pinus; species Pinus taeda. The sequence goes on along the minus strand of APFE030268793.1, from coordinate 5,216 downwards.
AATATTTGTGTTTCCACCAGTTTTTCATTTACAACAATTAGATAAGGAAAAAGATGCAGCTGATTTTGAGGAAAAAGTAAGGGAAGTACATTACCTTTTGTGTAATATTTCTGAATTTACCATAAGAAATTAAAAATAAGACTTGGGAAGTATAAAGATGACAATAGGCACTCAGAGAAACCAGCAAAGATAGAGCTGTAATTTTTCACAGATTAGCTCATAAGGACAACAAACAGGCTACAAAGGTTCAGATCATTGGTTTCTAGGAGAAGGAAGTTTTGAATTACAACATCCAAATAAGAATAAGGCCATCTGACCTGCTGTTCTTGGCTTTTCACCAGGAAAAGCCATCCCCAAGTGGAGCCACTGTTAGGTTCCTATACCAATAGGTTTCATTTTTCATGATTGAATATGGAAGTGCCAAATATTTTCATCCTTGCATGCTACAAAGGTTCCATATTTTGTATACAGACAAAGAAAATTAAAAAATATAAAGAGGGTATGCCTTAAAAGAATAATCAAAAGGCAAGAAAATGAATTGGTCAGAAAAAATAGTAAAAATGAACCCTAAACCAAAAGACCAGGAAAGTGGCCAGTCAAAATAACACTGCTATCTTATTTGCAAGTTCACAATGTGCAAATATTGTTGTTTATCACACTTGATGAATGGCCCAACAGTTCAATCTGGACCACTCCATATTTGAATTTGCTGTTGTAGAATAGAGAATGAATATCTGTCCAAACAGTTTAAGCTGGGCAGATGAGTAGATAGGTAGAGAAAATAAGGAGCCCAACTACTTAATCTGGGCCCTTAGAAGAGATAAGGGTACATTTAGATAAGAGGGTAGTCAAAAGAAAAGAGGACAGTCAGGGTTTTCCAGTTCAAGTGCACCCAATCCAAAGGAAGAAAAAATGCTAGGTGTATTAGGCTGGGTAGGCAGTTTGAGGTTGCAGAAGCAAGGTTATAATCACTTGTGTCTTGTGAACAAAGACTCATTTCATCAATGACATTGGCACCGTGGCAGTTTTTTGGTTGCATAACTTTGGAAGCATGACTAATTCGCCCTCATTCCCCCAAATATCACTTACTAACATCCTCTCAAGGACCTTGGGATTTGCCCAATAAGTCCAGTTTCACTTCATTTTATGAGAAATGCTAAGTTGATCTCTAAGTTTACTTAGTGGAAAGAAACCACATTTCTTGTGTAAAATGATCATTCCATACTCCTTTCACTTCCCTATGCCTAAGTTTTCATTCTATAAACTTAGCATTCATCCATTCAGTTTCAATCCATAAACTCATATTAACCTCTAACTCTATTATTTAGCTCCCTTAATCATTTACCCATCCCTATTACACAAAAAACTATATAAAAAACCCAAAAATATAAATATCCCCACCCCTTTGCACTATAGCCATACAATACAAAGTTAGGGGAATACTAGGTCCATTTGGGGCCTTGGTATTAACCCTTCCGCGTCCAAAATACTTAGGGTTAATTTAACATTTGGTTAAATTAATAACCATGCTGACCCCCCCACCCACAAACCACACCATATTAACCCCGCGCATACATTTTATTCCGGTTTTGTTTTGATATCCGACTAAACGAATAAACCCTAACCCCAGCACCGAACACATAAAACCTATATAACCTAAGTTTCATACCCCGCATATAATTTAAAACATTTAAATATGCACGGGCCCCTGCCATTCCAAACTCCACAACTTTAAACGTCTCATCTGTCGTCCAATCCAAACTCATTAATCCAACGGTGGGCAGCAATATCGCATGCCCCAATCTGCCGAAGGTTAGCGTCCGGGGGATGGGTGGTATTGCTGCCGTACCCCTGCCATGCGTCAATTGCCCGGCGTAATCGGAGCCCCCCTCTGTAAAACCGCCCTAGGCCAAAAGCGGCGCGGGAAAAACTGGATACTGCGCACCACCTGTCCGATCACGTCAACTCCCCGTCACTATATGACGTCACCTACACATCGGCCTGCCGTTTTTCTGTACCATTGCCACATCACCCGCTGATGTCACCACTTTGCAACATGTCCTCCACCACGTCACCATCTACATCAGCTGCCATGTCATCCTCCGTACTCGCTACGCGCCAAAATACGTCATGCTGACGTCACCCCCGAAAAGTGCCAAAAGCGCTAAAATGTCCCAAATTCAATAAAAAGTCGTGAAAACGACTATTTTGTTCATTTTCTATTGGGCGCCCGCAGACAATGTGCATGCCATTTTACGACGAAATTGTCGCCACCACTCCAGATTACTCCACCAAGCGAGCTCCTCCAGCAAATCCGACCCCTCAGCTCGGCATTGGACCTAAACTGCTTGATGAAGCTCCTAAACTCTCCATCTCAGAAATAGCCCAAATTGCCAAAGTATTCATGAGAGCAGATCGCTAGCCTACAGAGCCACCTCCTTTTCTCTATGCAAATTTCAATGAAGTAGGCAAGTTGTTAGTTGATATGATATCCTATGTGCTGGGTTTCAAAACAAGTGAGCACATTGATGAAACTATTCTGGTCTTGTTGTCTGCATATAGCCCAGGACAGCCCCTACTGTCAAGTACAATTATGCCAAATTCATCTCCAATAAGATACATGACCAACTAGTGAAACTGGATAGGGAGGGAGTCTTCAAATACTCTCCTTACATCTACCATCTATCCATGTATTATCAGCCAGACTGCTTCTAATGCCCCATCAAAATATTAGACTCTAAAGGAGAAAAGAGGTCTCTAATTTTCTGGACCTTAGTCTTTCATAAAGTCCACAACTCCCCCTACTCTTACTGTGAGTTCATTGACCTATTTATCTATCCAGTTTCTTGTCTCCTGAAGAGAACTCCTCCTGCTAGATTATCCTATGACATGCAGAAAATATTGTAGCTTTCAAAGAACTACAAAGTAGGTGACTGGTATTTCTACTAGAATCACATTGTCATTAGGGTCTATCGCTGTGAGCTCTGTCCCTACAGGCTGCCAAGATATGTGCCAATGAGACTATTTTCCTTGGAATATTACAGGCAACTGATTAAATCAGATTAAACTCATTTTCATAGTGCCAAGAAAAAGGCTCGGTTGAAATACAAAGACCAACTAGTCCCCTTTGTCATGAACAAGAAAGAAGGTGATCCAGATTTAAACAGGAACGCAATAGATTACAGAGATAACCATAAATACAGAGATGCGATAACCATAAATAAAGAGATGCAACGGAAATA
>APFE030268792.1:234326-253024 GCA_000404065.3 Pinus taeda | reverse complement strand
AATATTTTATTGGCTGAGCGAGTTTTAAAGTGAAATAATTTTTTTGGAGGAGGGTGATTTATTTTTGTTATTTTAAAGCGTCTGATAAATCATTTTAAAATAAAAAGACTAATTTTGTGAATGGTCATTCCATTTGCGAGTGTTTTGACACAGTGCTCCAAGAAGATCCTTTAAGTAAGCGATAAGGGGGAAGGGTTCATTTCATTGATGAGTGCTCTGACACTGAAACTATTACAGGGTCTGTTAGTTTGTTTCCTTCTTATTTAATTTTTTTTTTTCATTTTAAACTTTTACATATTTAGTTGTGTAGGAGAACAAGTGCATGGAGCCGTGAATCTGTGCAGAATGAAGGAGATGCCAAAGAGGGGGCATGTGCGAAGGCAAGGAAGTGTGGAGAAGCAAATTTTCACTCGCACAGGGATTGTACGAGAAAATGTGAGAATATGCAATTTATTAACTTTAATAACTTCCCCATTTTGTTTGATATATACAAAGAAACTAGATATAGCAAGTTCAAAGGAGACGTCGCAAGCTCTAGAGTGGCAATAATTTCAAAGGATGAAGTACTCATGGATAACGTTTTAGGAGATGATTGGGGGCAAATACAATAGATGGATTGTCATTTCGCAAGAATTAGATCTCGAATTCATGTCGGATAAATCTAAGAAATCTTTACTATTTGTAGAGTTGATATCAACGCTACCTTGTGAGGAAGAAATTATTCACGAGGAAAGTTTTTTGATGAACACTTATTTCTTATTTCTTCAAAAGATCCTTGGTATGGGGATATCATTATATATCTCCATACTTCGAAGTTCCCGCCCGCTTTTTCCAAAGATGAGTGTAGAAAGTTGCATCACCTCGCTAAGAATTATGTTATTATAGGTGACACATTGTATCATCGTAGGATTGATTCAATCCTTAGATGTTGTTTAACCTTGGAAGAAGCCGAGTCAGTTCTTAATGATTGCCATAGTGGAGCTTGTGGTGGTCATCTATCTGGGCTTGCAACAACCCAAAAAAATTGCGAGTAGGCTACTTTTGGCCTTCAATCTTCAAAGATTGTATTGAAGCGGTCAAAAGATGCCATTCTTGTCCAGTCTATACTCAGAAAATGCGTGCAAATCCAGCTCTGCTTTGCCTTGTTATTACCGTCCATCCTTTCACGAATTGGGGCATTGATTTTAGTACTTGTAATCCACCTTTGGCTGGAAATCACAAGTATATCATAGTGGCTGTAGAGTACTTTACGAAGTGGGTTGAGGCCATGCCTACTTTTAAGAATGATAGTGAAACAACTACCTTGTTTGTCTTCAATCAAGTTATTTCCTGGTTTGGTATCCCTAAAGAGATTGTCACTAATCATGGCAGTCATTTTCAAAATCAACTGATGTCCAAATTGGCTCTCAAGTTGGGTTTCCTGTAGGAACATTCATCTTCGTATTATCCTCAAGCCAATGGGCAGGTTGAAGCCATGAACAAATCCCTTAAAATCATCATGCAAAGGATGATTAACAAATCTAGATCCAATTGGCACATCATGTTGTATCCGACACTTTGGGCATACCGAACTTCAGTTAAGACTACCACTGGCTTTACTCCCTTTCAACTAGTTTACAGGTTGGAATATATCTCTCCTATTGAATGTGAAATTTCTTCCCTTAAACTAGTTGTTGAACTTCTTCTAGAGACTTCTAGTCTCGAGGAGCGCTTCGCTCATTTGGAGCATCTTGATGAGCAACATCGAGATGCCACCACAATAAATGAAGCCCATAAAAAGAGGGTAAAAAATCAATATGATAACGCTGTCCGTCCTAGAAAATTTTCTGAAGGTGACCTTGTCCTGGTCTACGATCAAGACAAAGATGCCTTGGGGGCAGGCATGTTTAAGTCTATATGGTACGATCCCTTTATATTCAAGCAAGATTTGAAAAAGGGAGCTTATGAATTAATTGACTTTGAAGGAAACAAGTTGGCGAAGCCCATAAATGGGCTCTACCTTGAGAAGTACTTTTCTTAAGCTTCGGCCGAGAACTTACTTGTTTGTATATATTGTATGTTTGTACATATCTATCTATCGGTTTTAGTGATGTTGATAGTTTTATCTGCTTTGGCAGGTATTGATGGATGATTCAATATATCTAGGATTCGCCGATGGTGTGAGTAGGCATACTCGGAACTTTGCTTCTGCGGCTTGGGTGATTTATTATCCATCTGGCCGGTTGATGGTTTTAATAGGAGTATGTATTGGTCTTGCTTCGAATAATATTTCTGAATATACTGTTGTTATTAATTTTCTATCCGAAGCGATATCTCTTGGTATTGATTCGTTAGTGGTTTATTTAGACTCACAACTAGTGGTATCTCAGCTGAATAACATATATCGGGTATGAGATCCCTATTTGTATTGCCAATTTCTGAGAGTGAGATTGTTGCAACGATCATTTGTTTATATCACATATGTTCAAATTCCATGATCAGAAAATTCAATAGCAGATTATATTTCTAATCAAGCATTAGACTAGCATATAAATCATTCATCTAATTGAAAAACATAAAAAATAATCGAAATATCATCGATATATATGATAATCATAAAATTGTATGTATATAGATAGTCCATTTGTGTCCAAAATAATATACAAAAATTGGGACAAAATGCCCTACAAAATTTGGGCTTATGCCCATCATCATGTCTAATCATAAAAAGGTTTGATCATCTATTTAGTTGGCTTAGGATGAGTAGCTAGAAAATAAACAACAACATTGGCAACACACCAAAAGAGTCGCACCTAGTCCCATGGTACTCCTACCACGCGACGCTGCATCTCTTTGTTTAAGTCCTCTATCGCTATCATGGGTACTTGGTGAGTCAGTCTCACTAAGTTCCTCTAAACTGCATGGAGAACTCTCTTCGTCTTAGCTAAAGCACCTTCGACATCTCTTCCACGATGCCTATGTCAAGGAAATCCATCAGGTCTCACTAGCCCCACATTTGAAACATGATCATATATTTTGTAAGTGTCTTGTCTCATAAAAAAAAGATTTTTAAGTTCATTTATATTAAAAATCCAAAAAATATTAAGAAATTCAAAAAAAAAAAAAAATTGTTACCTATGGCGCCCCATGTTGCATCTAGTGGTAATATTAAATCTAGATCTCCTCAAAAATCCATTCCGACATAGGCGTAATCATTGATTGCGATGACCTATTGATCCCGCCATGCGAAAAACTTGTCGTCAAAAGTCATCCTGGGGACATCGCCACCCCCAAGGCATTTCATCAGGTCAACCCATCTACCCATTCGTGGATCCCTAGGGCTACTAATAGTTGATAGCACCTTGGGTCGAAGCCCATGTACTTTCTCAAAGAAGAATGAGAATAAGATTGTGCCATATCCAAAATTCTTTGTCTAACCCTTTTGAATGGAAGTCAATTGGTTCTTCATATTGGTTAGTAGAGGTGTGCACCAATCAAACATTGTGGTGAGACATTCCATTGCTAGGCTCATGGATACTCGTGAGGCTTGATGTAAAGCAGGAGAACCATTTACCCTGGCAATGGTAAATAGTAGAATTTTTAAGGACAAGCTCTCTATGTGCTTTATTGGAATTTGACTTCCAATCTTTTCAGGATGACTGGGACAGTATATGTGGACATAGTATTCTACACTAAGACTACCCCTCGTCCTACTAGTAGAATGCACTACCTCTCCCCTTTGAGAAAGACCGGTAATGAAGTAAATATCTTTAATCTAGATCCTTAGGGGCATCTGATTGATCATGAATGCATCATCCTCTGCACTCTAGTAATGTATCAGTAACTCAAAAAATTATTTGTTGGCTTTCATATTTGACATTTTAAAGAATTTTAGCAAGCCACAGCCTCTTAAAGCATCCAAGGCATTTTGGTCCTCCGTTACTTGGTTGTCAATAGCACTATGCTCCCTTTCTCACTAAGTGATGGTCATCTTGCCCAAAAAATATGTTTCAAATCATTAGATTTATGTTTTAAATTTTGTACTCACGCACATGCGGGTTGCCTTTTTACACAGTCGCGTGTAGGGCCCTTGTATATGTGGGTTACCTGGAAGTTTTGGAGCGATTTGAACAGTTGAATTGGATGGAGGAAAGTTATTTGAGTTTGTCTCCACAACTCCTTGCTCAAAACACAAATGACAAAAATGTGATTCCAAAAGTCCTTATATAGGTTGCAAAATGATTTTTTTTTTTCAAAAGTTGATTTTTATCTTATGGAATTTTTGACCTTTTGGCTTGGAGTGTCAGGAATGGGTTTTCTTTATAGAAAATTTTGGAGAATTCTTCGAGAAAGTGTTTTGGTCATTATTTTCTTACTGGCATATAGGTTAGGGAATACCACTTTCCGTTGCATTTTGCATACTAGCATCCATATTGTGATATTTTTTCCATAGGGTTGACCACATCATGTCTTGGTTCACAAACCATTTTCACTCACTGACTTTAAAATCATGACACAATAGTAGAGCCAACCTTTACATGGGCATCTTAGATATATCCTCGCTGACATTTGTTGCCCATGTTGCTATATTGAGTAGGCTTGGGGGACCTCTTTAGTCCCGCCATGACTTATGCATTGAAGACTCATTCTCGTCCTTCTGCACTATTTTATGACCTTATATCCTAGAGGCTCCTTTGTGTTGAGTTATACGGCTACATTGCATATTGACTATTTGCACCTTTTAGCCTTGAGCCGGCTTCACTTGGACTCGTGTTTAAGCCACTTTTTGACCATGTCTTTTGCAAAATCAACCTTTCAATCACTTAGCCTCTATGACTTGATGCACCCTTTTACCCGTGGAAAGAGCATTCCTTTGAGTTCCCTTGACCAATTTCGCCACCTTGCATTAAGCATAGGAATGTTCCCCTCCCAGGAACTAGAACATCTATTTTTCGACACTCGTTCTTTCCACCATACTATAGCATTCTTTTATTCTTTTTCAAGCTTTGTATAAAAGAAAAAGAAAAAAAATTATATATTCCAAAAAGAGTAGGAATGGGACATTATTTCCATATTTGATGGCAGCTAGAGTCAGTTGTATCACCCTTGAACAAAGTACTCAAAAGTAAGTCTTTCCTCCATTGGGATGGGCTTTAGTTTGACTTAGGAGAGCCTTAACCTTGTTATTGAGTTAGTAATCCTCCGATTGGTTATCTCTTCCAATCATGTGGAGAGTTTTCTTATGCCTCCTACATGACAAACTTATACAAAGTTATCATATGCTGCCATATAGTCACAGTTGAGTCGTGTTTTTGTTCAAGGGAAGTAAACCTGAGTCGACCTCTTTTGGTGTCTCTTGACCTATTTTTTAGTTGGCCATCCCTAGTTTTCAGCGTCATGTTTTTTATCACATCAGTTTTATTGGTCCTTTGCTAGTGCCAATTTGAGAATGTTCCAAGTGACTTCTTGTTGGAAGGTCTTTGTCCTATCAACTATGAAAAATTTCTTTGAGGGTAGATCTAGAGCCACATCCTAACCCTATTTTCATTATTGATAGGTCACCTTGTGCTCAACATTGATCAGTATCATGGGTCTTTGACTGAGTAGTTTCCCTTGTGTTCGACATCAACTTTCATTATCACACATTGGGATTTTTGTAGTGCCTTGGTTTCCATTTGACCCTATTGGTGGATTCCTCACCTCTGTATCATCTTTCATTATTGGTTGGTTCAGAGGGTTTCTATCATGTACTAGCCACATCTTATGTACACTGAAAATGTGCTTTGGTTGGGTTACTACATCTTTGTTCATCCAATTCCTTCCACATTATTAGCCTACAGGTTACACTCATGCTAGATTGATGAAGGATGCCTTAATGCCTTCCTTCTAGTAGATCTTTTCCCATCGACTTCATCTCATTTCTCTGGGAAAGGGATTTGGATTCCATTTGGCAATACCTTAGGATATGCAGTCATCAGTGGCAGATTTCTTCGCTATTGACAGTGGGAAAACATCATTGTCTCCTGATTGATAGATTCTTTCAAGTATTCAACTACAACTCATTTATTCACACTTGTTAGATTGTATTGGGTACCTTGACTCTCATCATCATTACCGGTGAGTAGCCTCACATTTGTTAATGGTATACATCAATTACCGGTAATCAAATGATTTCTCACATGGTCGACTTCAGATCATTCATTCCCATTGTGTATAAATTTACCATGGCGGTCAGTGAAGACCTCGGGTTTGCATTAGCATGTCTTGGTTCACTTGTCACTTGCTCCTGTTTCTGCTAGTTGATGCCATCGACCTTATATGTTGCAGTTCCTTACAACAACATTTTATATGCTGGCACCCGAGTTGCAGTGAAGTACCATTTATTCCATCATGTTCACTTGGTACTATTTGGATCAATTTCTTGACTTCAGTGATCAATTTCATACTTCAGCATCATTGATCAGCTCTTTATATGTGATATTCAGACATGTACTTTATTGTTTATGATTAGATGATCCATTATGTATTTGTAGTTCCTTTATACTTGTATGCATATTGAATATGATTTTGTACTTGACATGCAGAAACGATTTACTAATTCTGAGCATGGGTATGCCCATCTCAAACAACAGTTTCTTTCTGATCTCTTTCACTGGCTTGGCAGGTTGAATTCTGGTGGACTCCTCCTCTGTCTCGGCATGATTCCTTCTATACACTTAATACATTCCAGCCATCACGTACCCTCTCTGACCTCATATATTAGGACGCATTTATTATAGCACCATTTATCACTCTTGGTAGATCTGATGCTCTAATTGTGGCCTAGGGAAGCCCTTCCTTCAAGATTTGGTCCAAATTTTAAAAGATAGTGTTTTATTACCTATATGCTACTTTTCCCTGTGAGAAAAGCATGTAAACATGGGTTAGAAAATACCCAACCCACGTACATATGTTAAAACACTTAAAAAATTTTTTTCCTTAATTTCAGGTGGAGTTCACAGGTTTTCCCTGTTACTCACCTCCTATTGCCCGTGGTCCAACTGTTTCCCAACTGAAAAAACTAATTTGCAGAAGTATAAATAAACCTCCATGGGAAGGCATTAAGGGAGAAGACATGAGATATTGATACTATAGTGAGATTATCCCTGATCGAGTTTTATGAATCCCTGTGCTTCCTACACTCCCTAAAGCTTCAGGAAACCCTTGTTTCCTTGTTGTAGATATCCTTCATCTTGCTTGAGATATCCTTGTATTAGTGATGGAGGAAGATTGCTGAAGGTCGAGAATGGATGAATCTGAAGGATGGTTTTTCTTGGAGCCAAAGAAGGACTTAGGTCATATTTCTCCACTTTACTTGTAGCTAACTTCAATAAAAGGAATGTTGTTCTGTTTCTGATATTAAATGTGCTTATGAATCAAGTTATGTTTTAATTCATTTATGAATCTTGTATTGATGTATAATTGGTCATTCATTTATATGATTTAAGGTTAATATCATGAACATGCTTTATGTTTCTACTGATATATATGTTCCATTTGAATAATTTTTAGGTTTCAAGAACATCAAGAGAAGCTGAGGGTTTTCACCCTCCAGGACTACCCAAACATAGGACATCTGGGTAAGGACACTCCTGCACAATTTAGTAGAATAAGCATTTAGGTTGATTTCCTGAGCATTTCTTGTTGTGGTTTTCCCTTTGCTTTGTTGGGGTTCTCAACCCAAAGCCCTAGGGTGGTCTCACCCGCAACAATGAGTTGCATGTGAGGAGGAAAATGAAGGAAAATAATGGAAAATTGAAGAAATTAGAGGCCTCATCAATAAAAAAACTTAGAGCTCTTTCTAGTTTAGGCTTTTGTCAGTTTAGTGTTAGAATTTGTCCCAAAAAGGAGAAAGCACAAAGAGGAGAAGAAAAGTAAGCAAGTAAGGAAAGGAAAGGAAAATAAAGGAAAGGAAAGGAAAAGTAAAGAAGGACAAGGAAAGAAAAGGAAGGTAAGGATCAAGTAGCTTCAATGGGAATACTTGCAGGGAACAGACTGCATGTGTGATTTCCTAGTTGGTTTTTGCATGAATGGTATGTGCATGTTATTATATGGTCCTTTTGTTGTCATTTGCATGGATTTTGTCCAGATTCTAAAGTGGATTTTAGCCTAGCCTTGCCATTTCCGGATAGCCATGGTGTGATTGTATAGTTCTCAGTTTGAGATTTAGATTCTCAAATGGTTTTAGAATCTAGGGTGAGGTGGTCTTAAAAAAACTCCTGAATGCTTAGGAATACCTTGAATTGTAATGGTGAGATACATGGCAAAGCCTGAGGGTGGAGATAGGAAAATTCCTCAAGGATGGTGAAGAAATTCTGTGGCATCCAAGCTTGGTTCAATTTTGTGATATTGACAATGGTTTAGGTTTGACGACGATATGGAGAGCGTGGAGGTGGTTTAACCTATGGATTCCCTTGGTGGTCTCTGGATTGGTTTATCCAATGAGATCCCACATTCATGCTTGGAATATGGCACAGGGGCGATTGACTGAAAAGAGATTTTCCTCAGCCAATCTATGGATGGGGGGAACGTGGAAGTCACGAACCCAGTTGGTATGTGCCTATGGTTAGTAAAATCTAAGTTTCTCCCACTTTTAGTAAGGAAATGTACTGGTTATTATGTGGATTTAATTGCTACTCTCTTATGGTTATTTATCTGGTTATAAGCATGGTTTTATGACAGATCTTAGTAATGGATATTTTCGTGTTTTCACTCATAACTGAATAAATAATGAATGTAATACATAATTGGTGTAAATATAGATAATGATATAAGGTAGTGACTCTTCTTGTTAAACCTTAGATAATTTTTGAGCACCTTATGTTCATATTTGCATTTGTTACCTGCAGGTTTCATATCTACCAAGTGTTTGACAAAATGTTAGTCTTGGTTGGGGATGGCCAAGTCAAGTCCTCATTCCATTTTTTTGTTTACAAGCATTGCATTCATGTATTTTATGAGTTCTGGAAGTTTCATAGCTTTCTGGTCAAACGCTAAGCCCCAACCCTAGAAAATAGCCTTAATTATCGTAGTCGTTGGCACAAAACTGGCAGAAAAGGGTCACAGTCACATTGATGCAAGCGTATGTGGTTGAATAGGATCCCATAGTCACATGGAGGCATTAGAAAGGGAGTGACTAGGGCTCTAAGTCAGGGAGAAGGGGATTTGTCTCAGGGATTGGGCACCTGGAGGGGTTGGGTTACTCCTGGAGGTCCTGCGACACCTGAGAGAAGTCAGTTAGGTCTTGTTGTATCGAAATCATTTCCTTAAGGTCATCTAGGAGGTTGAGTCATATCATAGTAGCCACTCATCTCATGTTGACCTCATGTAAGTCAGTGAAAGTGGGTACATGTGAGAGGAGGTGCATTAAAAAATTATACAAACCTATAGAATTTCTGCAACCATACGTTCAATTTCACTATTTTTGGCATAGGGATATCTGTAAGGAATGATTTTTGGAGAAACACTTCCTAGAATCAAATGAATAACATGATCATGATCATGTATAGATGGGAGACCTTTGGGAGTCTCACATACCTTGGAATGATTGTCCAAGGCCTTTCAAAGATATGGAGAAATATATGATTTTGATGTTTGAACTTCTAGTGAGCATAATTGTGCAATTATGCCCCATTATTCTTTCTTCAAAATATTTTTCATGCCATTAGAGCTGATTATCCTTCCTAGTTTCCTTGTGATACCCCTTAATTCAACTTCCTTTCCTTCCCAAATAAATTTCAAGAAATGTTCTTGAAAATTAAAATCAATTGTCCCCAAAGGTTGTAACCATTGGACTCCTAATACAACATCAGCACCACCCATTGAAATGGAAATCATTGGACTATTCAATACATATTCCCCCATGGTTAGCTTGATATTATGGTACTTCCAATAGAAATTTATATTTCCTCCATTTGCAACCATCACTTGACACTCTAGTGCTAGATATAGGAAGCAATTCCATTCCATGGCTATCTTACAGTGAATAAAATTATGAGTACTACCTGAATCAATCAACACTATTAACTTTTTCTTCTTGATATATCCTTCTATCTTGAGAGTTTGAGGAGTGGTAATTCCCGCCAATGCATTACAAGATATGGTCGGATTCATTTCTTCTTTCTCTAGGGTTGGTTCCTAGTGTCTATCCTCCTCTTTTAATGTTTCTTATTCCTTTTCTTCCCCATCTTCACAATCTATGTAGAATAATTTATTCTCATAACACTTATGACCTTTAGTGTATTTTCTATCACAACTGTAACAAAGCCCTTCTTCTCCTTTTCCCCCAATTTTTGTGGCATCAACCTTATAGGTTGTGGAAGGCTAGGAGCAACAACAATTCCATCTTTATAGTTGTGAGTGATAGACTTCCTTGTTTCCATAATTGTGTTTTCAACTTTTCTTGCCACCCTAAATGCCTTCTCTAATGAATCAAGTTCCCAAAGGAAAACCTCATGTTGGATGTTATCCTTCAAACTCAATATGAATACATTAATCCTATGCTCCTTTGGAATATCAGTTACCCTGATATTCAATTTTTGGAAGTCCTCAGTGTGCTCCTCCATTGAACCCTTTCATTTTATATTTATCAATTGGATAAAGAGTGTGTTCCTCTTTGTATCCTCATAATGTGCTATCCTTTCCTCTGTAAAAATTGACCAAGTGACAAGTGATTTACAAGAACAAATTCATTGATACCATACAAAATGATTGGGTTCTAAATAAAAAGATGCAATGCGTACCTTTTATGTCTGTTGCACATCATGGAGATCAAAATATTGCTCCATTTGTATTATCCATGTTACCAGATCCTTTCCATCAAACTTCCTCATATCGATCTTTGGAATGCGATGTTTCTTAAACCCAAAATTAGAGTCTCTAAAATCATAATTCATATTCCTTTTTTCCTCATCACTATTTTCATGGATTACATTGTCACCACTAGGAATCCTTTCTTCTAGAAACTTTTCCAAACCTTCTTTCAACCCCTCTGTCTTGACATTCATCATTTCTTTCATGTATGCTTTTAAACCATCATTCAAAACTCCCATATCCCTTTTTATACCTTCTATATTAGCTCCCATGTCCCTTTTTATACCATCTATCTTAACTCCCATGTCCCTTTTTATACCATGTATCTTAACATTCATCATGGCTTCCAACTCATTTTTTGTTACCTTTTGCGAGAGTGAAATTTGTTGCACTTGGTCTTGTAAATTTGATATATCATGCTGCATTTCCTCCTCTTCTTCATGCATCATAGAAGAGATTTCTGGTTGCTTACTAGGTGTGTCCATTTTTTTGTTTCAAGGCATTTTGGAATCAAAGAATGACATCTATTATTCATTATGCCCTTTGAACCACTTCAAACTGATTTTTCAAACAAAACTTATGCAAAATTTAAAAGAATACACACCTTTTTCTTTCTTTTTAGGAGCTTGATATTGAAACTGTTGTATATCTATAATTTTGGATCTCTAAGATCTCAAATTTCATCTTGTGGTATCCCTCTGAGTCTTCTTTCCAACCCCATAAGTCATACTAAGATTGGATTCTTCAATAAATAGTTATGCCCAATCTCCCATAATGACTTGATTATAGACTAGTTCAGTAGAGTGAACTTGTACAGAGTTCCATGTGTCCTTGCTTCGATGGCGGCTATCGAAATAATAACCAAAACACTACAGTTTGTTCACGTTCAGTCAGTTTTTACTAAATTCAAATCTAGTGCTTGGAGAGAAACTTATGATGATTTTCCCTATGTCACCTATTTGAGATTGAATTTTAGAGCTTGCAAAAAGTTTAACTTCCTCAGACCATATCTCTACAAATATAGTCAGCCAAGATTTGAAATTAATATACAAAGTTCACCAATATTTCAACTCCACATGTTGCAATTGTATCTTCTGAAGCCTCGTAGAAAAACATTTAGTGAAAATTCCAAGATGGCCAGCTTGAAAAAGCGAAACACTAGAATCCAATTCTCTTATGCCAAATGTTATGCGATGAGCTCACATAAAAGATAGATCAATGACTTAAAATTATCCTCTTCAATGGGGGACCTACTTTACATTACATAAATGAACAATTCTTCGATGATACAAATGATAACACATCCTTGGTATATATAGGAGTTTAAGGGATCACAATATAATTAGAGTCTACATAACACTAATAATGTAAGGGCACAACAATAACAATAGTGAGCTTCTATCAGGCAGAACAATAAAAATTGAGGGATACACTAATAATAATAAGGGGAGTATAGTAGTGTTATAAGGACCTAACTTATTTAGTAGTGAGTCTAGTTTGCATTTTGTTTGGAAGCCTCATGGAGGATATTGGTGAGAGGTAATTTGTATAAGTTTTTTGTTGATGTGGTTTCATAACATTTAGTCTTGCCATCTTCTATCCTACATAACATTGCAATATTTCCTATTGTGTCATTCTTGTCATAAGAAAGTAATTTTTTGGTTGTGGAATTTTTTTTTCAAGTGTGCTTAATGGATAATTCATTGGTGGAATATTATTTAAATAAATCAAAAAAGTTATATGGGTCCAATTATGTGAATTGGAAGTTCAATATTCAAGATTTGATGGAATGGGAAAACATTTGGTCCATTGTATCTGGACATGAATCCAAACCTAAATCCCCTGGAAACTCATTTAAGGATTGGGAGCACTATGAGAGAAAATCAAAATTTATTCTCAAAATGTCCATGAAGGAAAATAATATTTTTCATATTAGAGACTATAAGATTTCTAAGGAAATATGGGATACCCTAAAAGGATTGTATGAAACAACCAATAAACATTAAGTTCTTTTTTTTTTTTAAGTAAACTACGTTTAATGAAAATGTAGGAGAATTAGAATGTCAACAACTTTATTTCTAGAATTACTTGCTTGAAAACAAACTAGGTGATATTCATGAAAATTTCTCAATCATACATCTGATAATTGTAATGTTGAATGGTATGTTAGAAAAATATCATATGTTTATTCGAGTTCTTCCATCCTGAGAAACCACTCCTACATTTGATGAACTCACAAGTATTCTTCCACAAGAATAAGAATGATAAGAATAAATCGAATTGTAGGTATCAAAATTCAAACTTGGCATTGATTGCAAAAGGGAAACAAGCTTCCAGAGGAGAATCCATAGGTAATAAATAAAGAAAGTAAGCCACCACATGTAAATCCACCATATGCAAAGTCACATCAAAGGTATGACACCAGCAAAGCTTGAAGGTAATGTTAAAAGGAATGACATATGTTCTTACTATGGAACTTTTAGACACCTAGATATTTCTTTAAAAAGAAGTATCATGAGTCCAAACATAAAAGCATAAGGCATGCTGGTCATTTTGCTAATAGAGAAGAAATAATGAATTTTTAGTTCAAAAATATCAGATTAGTTATTTCATATGTTTCCCTGTTCACTAAAACAAATTACTCAAATGCATGGTTTATTCATTCTAGTGCTTCCATTCATATGTCTTGTAAAAATGACTAGTATGAAAACTATCATGAAATAAATAAACGTGCTAATATACATCTTGGGGATGCTCACTCACATCAAATTAAAGGATATGGTGATGTATCTATAACATTACCAAATGGTTGTGTTGAAAAAATGAAAATTGTGATGTATGTGCTTGGTATAAAGAAGAACGTAATATTAGTTTGTATCATAACAAGTCAAGATTTGAACGTAGGATTTGTAAAGTCACATTGTATGGTCAAATATATGTAAGATCATTCAAGATTAAATAAATAGAAGTCAAAGTTGGAGGGATATACAAACTCGATGTGATGAGAAAGAGTCATCAAGTGTTGGCACCCACAACCATGGCACCAAAATTTTTATGGCACCAAAAGTATGATCATCTTAATTATCATAATGTGTTACTTCTTCAAAAAAAGAGAAATGGTGGATGGACTTCTATTGCTTTAAAATAAACACAATGGATGTGAAGGGTGTGCACTAGGAAAGCTACATAGGGAAGAATTCCCTACTCATATAGATAAAATAAAAAGAGATATTCTTAAACTTGGGCATACAAATGTGTGTGTCCCCATGCAAACAATATCACTTGGTGGAGCATAATATTTACTGGTTTTTATTGATGATAGAACAAAATATAGATGGGTTTTTTTGTGATAAATAAAAGTGATTTATATAAATAATTTAGAAATATGGCTAATAAGCAAAAAAGTAAATACACCAAGATCCTTTGATCATATTAAGGGGGAGAATATACATCGGGTCCATTTATCAAGTACTACAAATCCAATGGAATTGCATAATAGTATATGGTATCACGTACTCCATAGTATAATGGGGTAGCTTAAAGAAAAAATAAAAACTTAGTGGAATGTGCATGGAGAGTGATAAAAGGTAAAAGTATTACTAATGATTATTGGGCTGAAGCTATTAGCATTGTTATTTTTTTTGAAAACTAGAAGTTCAACTAAAATTCTAGACCATAAACTCATTTTCAAGCTATTTATGGAAATAAAATAGCAATAAATAATATAATAATATTTGGAAGCAAAGCATTTTCTCATATTCCTAAATAAAACAATAGAAAACTATATATAATTATTGGTCACTATTCTTATGACAAAGCATAGAAGATGTTTGATCCATGCAAAAATATTTTTTTTGCAAGTAGAGATGTGTTATTTCATGATCATGTTGATAAATTCCATGAGGAAAATAGATATGGTGCATGGCATGTTCCTTATGGTTACAATGATACTGTGAACGAAGTAGGAGATGATAAACAAGAACATAAACATGAGGAAAATTCCAATGATATGGACACCTCAGGAAGCCAAAGCACACCAAGAGGAGGATAATATTCCCCACAAAAAAGAGGTTACAATAGTGAAGCACTAAGGATGTCATCATGCCAAACTCAGCTACATGTAAGGTATAAATATTATGCTTTGATGATTGAAGTAATCAATGTTGTAGACCCTAAATTTTGAACAAACAAAAGAGAATAAATAATGGAGAGCTGAAATGAAGGAAGAGTATGAGACCATAATGGAAAATGATACATTGGAATTAACATAATTGTCTAAAAATAAAGATCCCATAGGATCAAAATTCCTTCTCAAATCCAAATTTAATTGTTAAGCTAATATAGATAAATACAAAGCTAGATTAGTTGCAAAAGGTTATCCATAGAAAGCAGGAATTGGTTATGAAGAGACTTGTGCACCAGTAGCTAAGCTAAATGCCATTAGGTTAAAAATTTATTTAGCTACAAAAAATAATTGGAAACTACATCAGTTAGACATGAAGTCTTCTTTTCTAAATGGGGAATTAAAGAAAGAAGTGTCTCTTGTTCAGCCAAAATGATTTCGAAAGAAGGGTCAAGGCATATTTTTTGTTAGTTAAAGAAAACTTTATATGGACCAAAATAGGCACTAAGATCTTGATATGTGAAGATTGACTCTCATTTATTCAGAAATGGTCTATAAAACGTAAGAATGATCCTAACCTGTATATCAAGTGAGATAAAAAAATCCATATTGAGTTAATTTCCTTGTATGCTGATGATGTTATTATAATAGGAAATCTATCTAAGTTTATTGAAAAAATCAAAAGATAGATTTCATAATATTTTGATATGAAATACATTGGTGAATTGCATTATTTCTTAGGTCTTGAAATATGGAGATAAGTTGGTTAGACATTGGTCATGCAAAGAAAATTTACGAGGGAGATACTTAAAAGGTTTAATGTGAATCAATGTAAGGATGTGTCATTTCCTTTAGAACAAAATGCTACACTCTATAATGATGATGTGAGAAAATATTTGGATGGTACACTGTATTGTCGTTGGTGGAAATTCTAAAATGTCTCACTACAACTAGACCAAAGATTGGTTATTCAGTCAACATCCTTAGTCAGTTCATGTCCAAGCCTCATGAAATCCATTGAAAATCAACAAGGATAGGTCTTCAATATCTGAAAAGGGGTGATAATTTTGGTTTTAAATATATTGATGAGTTTGATGTTGAGTTGGTGGGTTATTTTGATGCATATCGGGCCAAAACTCCTAATGACATAAAATCAACCACAATATATGCATTCAACGTTGTGTTAGAAACTAGGACATTACTAAGAAAGTGGGTGAATCAGTAGTGTCTCGATTTATAATAATTGGTATCAGATCTAGTTCCTTCAAGATTAGTCTAATAGCTAGAAGGAAGATCATGGACCATGGAGAACCAAGATTGGATTACCTTAGATGGCGTTTCATATTTGAATGGGTCAAATTATACAAATTAGAAGGTCAAAATGAGAATCTACCTACAAACTCTTGACTTTGATATATGGCTATGTATAGAGAATGGAATGAGGCACAATTAGTATAATGAGATAGATAAGGAGGAAATCATGAAAGGATTGTCTAAAACAAATCTTGAAAAAGTGATTTGTTATGAGAAGGCCAAAAAGATATGGAATAAGTTGCAGTCCATCTATGTTGAAGACATTCAAGTTGTTGGTGATATCAAGGAGCCCTCTTTGAAGAATGGAGCACATGAAGATCATGAATCAAAACAAGAAGAAGATTCCCCTATATCAAAAGGCCAAGATATTGATAAACACTTAGAGAATACCAAGCATATGCAATCTACAAGTAAGTTGTTGGTATATTAGTATTGTAGAAAAATAGGCCATTTATCTTCTAGCTTCTCAATTGCAAGTTTTGATGAAAGAGGGAGTTTTTTATCCTATAGTTGTAAAGAAGGAACTAATTTGGTAACAATAATAGATCTATATACCTATCTATAAGATAATAGGTGCACCTCTGGTAGACACGAAGATAGAATATCTCATGTGTCTACATAAAAATCCCTAGATTCAACAAGGGAACACAATATGGAGCAAGATGTAAGTGAAATAGAAATTGGTTTTGAATCTAGTACCCCTCTATTGAGATGGAAGATCTTGAAGAAAAGATAAATTTTAGAAGAAAACTCATATCAACTTTTGAGAAAATTAAGAAACTTAAACGCTCAAATCAGAAGCTAGAAGTAGATATTTTTGTATTAAAAGAAAATTTTTCTAGATATCAAATCTCTGATTCTTTGGATGATATTTGAAGTAGTCAAAGCCTCCCTCGGTTTAAGAAAGCTATGGATTGTGAAAGCGATTCAACAACAAATTATAAAGGTAGAAGACCCATCAATTTTGTAGTAGTAAAAGGGCCAAATAACGTTATGGTAACACAACAACAAAAATACAAGCAAGTTATTAGTTATGATGAAGCCAAATATTACAAGCCCCTCAAGTGTTTTTATTGTGGTGAAGTAGGACATTAAGATTATAATCTTCTAGAGAAAAAGAAAAAATTGCTTTAAAGGAGCAGAAACACATTGTTTCAGTCACAACAATGAATTCTCAAAGAAATAATTCGAACAACCACATGTAGAGGTCGTTTTCCCCTCAAGGATTAAATTTTAAAAGGAAAAATAGATCCAAAGAATCATCTAATGGATATTTTAGCAGAGGATATCGTAAGAGTTATAATAATCCCTTTTCTCTTCTCTTAAATAACATTTAATGCTATAGGTGTGGTAATTTTGGGCACTACAGAGTTGCATGTATACTTGGAAGGATATACCCTTTCTATAGAAATAGAGGCATACACTACAAATAGAGGCATATCCCCATAGAAAGGATCATCGAGGACCACTATATATCATCAACAAGAACAAAAATCCAAATAGATAATGGAGGCAATAGAGATATGATTCTTGTTTCAAAGAAAATAAAATATTTGACTATCAGAAGAGAATGGAAATATCAGAGCTTTAAGTTCATGTGGTGGATCTCAATAATATTATTAATTGTGTTCTAGTTAGTCCTCCAATGTAGTACAAGCAAAAGGAGAGAATAGAAAATAAGAAAGAAGCACAATAGGTGTTATACATGTTAGCTCTATTTTGTGACAAGAAGCACAAGTGGTTCATATGCTCAGATTTTGGCTGGAAGTCACTCAGACAAGCAAAACGACAATCTCATGGTGTTTCTCTAGTAAAGACTAATCATACTAAAATTTTGGAAGAAAAAGGGAGGTAATATACTTAGGGGAAGTATATCCCTTGTCCCTCTTCATTGAAGAGAATAATATGCCTTCAAGAGAAGCCAAAAGGATAGATGCAAGGAGTAGGAAGGAACATGACAAGTAATGCATTTGAAGCTTTAAGGGATGTATGCCCCTTTTGTTTTCTTTAGTTTATAAAGTTGTTGATGTAGGTTGGTGTTCTGAGTATTGTAATTTTTTGCATAGGACTTGAGTATAATATTGAATGTTTAATGGGAACAATTGTGTGGCATCCTTAGTGTGTTGATTTAAGTTGTATTTGAGGTCATATGTTGTTGAGCATAGAGCTTGTGTTGAATTAATGGCATTGCTAGATCAAGAATGTCAGAATGAGTATAACTGGTGTTGATAGAATATATATTTTGATGATCTGTTCACCATTATAGTTTACTTGTCTCATGATAGGTGTGTTTACGTGTATTGTTGTTGTACTTCCAAACTATCTCACTAACAATTGGGAAAAAAATTGAGAAGAGACTAGACATTGGTGAAAAGAGCATGACCACATGATTAGAATGTTGGAAATAATACTGAGAGGGGGGGGGGGGGGG